>JAJJMC010032546.1:0-16248 GCA_023531435.1 Papaver californicum | reverse complement strand
TGATTCCTAGTTTTCTCCATATTTTCTAAAAATCATCTCTAGTGTATTTTCCTGATTTTTATTAGTTTAGGTTAAGTCCAATATTTTCTAAAATCATTACCTTCACAAGTTCGAGAATCGAACCTTTATTTACCACTATATAAAATCACATCAGAATTCGGTTTCGATTAGGATTGGGATTTGTGGGCTGTTCTAGAGAGTTCTATTAGGTTTAGAACTCTCTCTAGGGTTTCTACTATCTATAAATACCAAGAGAAGCCAAGAGAATCGAGTACAAAAGCTTAGAGAAGATTTTAGAGAATTCCGGTCACTATTCCGTCACCGCCGACGAGCTGCTGCTGCACCGGCCGGCTGTTCTTCATCCATCACTGCCGGAGAAGAAGACTCAGTAACATTTATAAGTGTTGCTGAGTTGAATTTTCCTGTTGTCTATTGCTTCAAACCATTTGTTGCTTAAACTCTTCTGTAACAGATGAACCCTCTCCTGTAACGCATATAAGCGTATCAAATCAGCTGTTACAGCGTTATTCAACCTTGTAATCAATATTTTGAGCAATGAAATCAACTTTTGAGCAAGTTTTCTTCACCATGAGCTAAGTCTATTTACTGGGATGATGGATAAGGTAATTTTCTCAATTTTATGTGATTTAATTATTTTCTAATAATTATTTATAATTCTTTTATCATTAAAATTGCATAGTTTTGAATAGTAAAAACGGTTTTCTTTCAATAGTTGTGCTTTTGCTTGATGGATTATACTTAGTTAATTAATTTTGATAGTCCATGCTTGTGATTTACCTCTGTTTGTTCGCATAAAAAAATCAATTTTGGCAATTATTTGTGCTTCAATTAATTTAAAAAGAATTATCCGATTAATCACATAGGTTGTTAGAATTACCTGATTCCTGATTCCTGGTGTTTTTAAAATTATTCAAAAATCATATTTAGGTTATTTAGTCTTTTTATTATTCCTGGAGTTTTCTAGAGTTAAGTAGAATCATTATTTTCTAAAATCATTACCTTCACAAGTTCGAGAATCGAACCTTTATTTACCACTTCTAAAATTACATCAATAAACTAAGCTCAAATATTGCCAAAATAGGTTTTATGCAAACAAGTAGAGGTAAATCATAAGCATGGGACATCGGAGGTTTTCTACCCAGCATGACCCATCAAACAAAAACACCACTACTGAATGAAAACCGTTTTTCTATTACGAAACTATGCAATTTTAACAAATAAAGAATTATAATTAATTAATTAAAAATAGACTTACCACATAAAATTGAAAGATAAACCTCCTCCATCATCCCAGTAAATAAACTTAGCCCATGGTGAAGAAAACTTGCTCAAAAGATATTTTCATTGCTCAAAAAGTTAATTACAAGGTGAAATAATAGTGCAACAGCTGAACAGATACGTTTATAAATGTCACAGAACAGGGTTCAGCCGTTACAGAAGTGTTTCTAAGCAATAAATGGTTGAAAGAATAGGCAACAGGAGCAGTTTGAATCAGCAACAGATATAAATGTTGCTGAGTCGTCTTCTCCGATGGTGGATGATGAAGAACACGCCTGCCGGACCAGCAGCAGGTGACCGGCGGCGACCGGAAGTGGCCGGAATTGCTCTGATTTCTTCTCTAGGTTTTTGTCCTTGATTTTCTTGGCTTCTCTTGGTTTATATAGGTAGTAGAAACCCTAGAGAGAGTTCTAAACCTAATAGAACTCTCTAAAACAACCCACAATTCTCAATCCGAATCGAAACATAATTCCGGCCAAATTCATGATTTCCGAGCTGATTTTACGGGATCTTTTGATGTTTATGACTTGCGTGAGATAACTATCAATGTTTGGAACAATCTGGAAGCAAAAGAAACTTGTTTCTCACGTGAATTCAAAGTGTGTAGTTGATACAGACGATTTCCGATCGATCCCGTGCTGAGTTGACTCGGTCAACTCGGGTTGACCGATTTGACTCGGGTTTGACCCGATTTGTCCAGATTTGACCGAGTTGACTCGAGGGTACCCCTTATCCACTTCTAGGTTGCCAAATAACACTTGTCCTTGGGTGTCTTTATCACTTATTGAGCCAATTTTTGCACAAATCTTTATTCTTCTACTGTACCTATAAAAGCATAAAAACACGTAATATTTGCAAAATCGAATACTAACTTAATAGAAACTAAGGTACAATTTTGACACTAAAATGTGTCTATCAACTAGTCACTCCCGAGACTGTGTCAGCAATGACATCTCTAAAGGATTTGTTGAATCCGACCCGGACCTCACGTCCATCTTGCATCAAGTTAGCCGCTACTGAAGCGAGCTACGAACTGAAACCCGGAATCATCCAGATGCTCCCATTATTCTTAGGAAAAGAAAACGAAAATCCCTATTTTCATGTTAGGGAATTCGAGGAAATATGTAGCACAATCAGGACTAGAGACTTGAATGACGAGTCTATTAAACTTAGGCTATTTCCCTTTTCACTAAGAGACAAAGCCAAGTCGTGGCTATACAGCTTGGCTCCTCAGTCAGTTGAAACCTATGCCCAACTTACTTCAGCTTTTATTCAGAAGTTCTTCCCTAGGAATAAAATTTCGTCTGTTAGGCAGAAAATATGCACGTTTTCCCAGCTAGAGGGAGAGTCTCTGTATGTGTATGTAGAAAGGTTCAATGACTTATTGTCCCAATGCCCAGACCACAATATAGAGGAGTTAAGGCTAGTTCAGATTCTCTATGACGGTTTGAACTACGCATCTACAACCTTGGTCGAGTCTTTGTCAACCGGAGGGTTCAACAGTAAAACTCATGCTGAGGCGATGAAACTTCTGAGGGACATCGCCGAGAAGACCCAGCAGTGGGAGAGCAGTAGAGAGCCAAAAAGAACAATTCTTCTAGGAAGAGGAAATGATCATAGGGTAGAAGGATCTTTTGATTCAAAGGCCCAAATAGAAGCCTTATCTAGAAGGCTAGAACTGGTCGAAATGAATCAAGCTAGTAGTTCAGAGCCCAACCAATTCGAAGAGCAGGCTTTTGCTCTTTATAATAACACTAGATTTGATAACCAGAGAACGTTCGACCCGTATTCGGAATCTTATAACCCTGGCTGGAGAAACCACCCGAACCTTTCCTGGTCGAAAGGCCAGGCTCAAGGTCAGTTTAGTAATGCTAAAGGTCCTCCAGGTTTCAGTTATAAGAATTCGGCTGGTCCAACTCAGCCCAGCAATGACGAAAAGAATGAGCAGAGATTCCATACCTTAGAGAAAGCTATTTCTAGCTTACAGAATGCAGTTAGTGACATTGCTGCGGCTCTGAGAGAGAGAGAACCTGGTAGGTTCCCTAGTCAACCCCAACCCAATCCTAGAGGAGTCAATGAAATATCGACGGGTGAGAAATCATCCAGTCATGTGAATGCAATTAGTAACCTTAGGAATGGAAAGGTAGTGGATAACAAGGTAACTAGGCCTGATAGTGAACAAACTGTAGTTCACCCTGACCCAATAGTTGAAGAGACTGATAAAGCCTCTAAAGAGACTGAGGCAACCCCTCAGAGAACTGATTTTATGCCTAGAGCCCCATTCCCAAGGTTGTTAGCACCTACTAGGAAGGAATCCAATTTTAATGAAATAATGGAAGTGTTTAAGAAGGTCACTATCAACCTTCCATTATTAGATGCAATTAGGCAGATTCCCCCCTATGCCAAGTTCCTTAAGGATTTGTGCACGCGAAAGCGAAAGCATAGTGTGCATAAGAAGGCCTTTATAGCTAGTCACGTAAATACAAAGACCCAGGTTCCCCAATCATTGCTTGCACGATAGGAAACTACCGGGTAGAAAGAGCCTTACTCGATTTAGGAGCCAGTGTGAACTTACTGCCGTACCATGTGTACCTCCTGCTAGGACTAGGCGATTTGAAACCTACCCAGATGACTTTACAGTTAGCTGATAGGTCTGTGAAAATTCCTCGTGGTGTCATAGAAGATGATTTGATTGAGGTGGATAAATTTATTTATCCAGTGGACTTTGTTGTGCTTGATACCAAACCCGTGCCTGATCCAGAAAATCAGATACCGGTTATACTAGGTCGCCCGTTCTTAGCAACATCTAATGCGATCATATAGTGTCGTAACGGTGTTATGAACTTGTCTTTTGGTAACATGACTATTGAGCTGAATATCTTCAACATTAGTAATCAACCACTTGAGTTAGATGAACCCACCTTAGAAACCGTCAACATGATAGAGACCTCAATTCAGGAGTCATTACCAAACACTTCGATAGAAGACCCGTTAGAAGAATTTCTAGCCCACTTTGGATTAGAGTTTGATGAGTTAGGTCCATCAGAGACCTTACCTGTGATTGTAGCTTCAAATTTGGATTGTGACCAAGAGAATAGGCTAGTAACCGTGCTTCAGGACAATCAGAAAGCCTTAGGAGGAACCATAGCAGATATTAAGGGACTTAGCCCAACAGTTTGTATGCACCAGATACATTCATAGGAGGAATCCAAACTGTCTAGGGAGATGCATCGTAGGCTCGACCCGCTAGAAGATCCATTAGAGAAATGCCTAGCCAACTATAGAATTGATGGCGATAATGATAGTGTTATTAATGAAGTGAGCACTTTGTTAGGTTCTGCACCACCATATTGTACTTTAGAAGAAGCAATTGACTATTTTCGAGAATCTGATGATCCGGAAATGAGGGAAATTGTTATTAGTCTAACCAGAGACACTGAAAACTCTAAGTTTGGGGGTGACTATCATTCTCCATGTGCTATACCATTAACTCTTAGGAAGGTCCCTAGCTTGGGACCTGACATATGCACGTCTGCCATTGTACAAGATCACCTTCGAGCTAGATCCAATGATCATCCTGTTCAGAAAGAAGTTCAGTTGCCAAAAACCAATCCTCTGGTCGATGTGGTTTAACTAAATAGGAATCAAAGTGTGTTCAGATTGTCTATCTTCGTAGCTTGCTGCTGTTTCCTTCTATTGTGGATAACACTATTTGATACAGATGATCCACAGTTGTTCAGATTATTGTTATATGATTTAAGGAGGTAACTTATGCTCATGCGACACGGTAATATCTTTCCCTAATTCCTTTTCGTACAGTGTTTAGAAACATTGAGGACACTGTTTAATTTAAGTTTGGGGGTATTGGGAGACTTTTTAGGAATATAAAATTTGGAATTTAGCAGCTTGTGAACAATTCAGGGTGACATTAACCACTCTAGGTAGATGGAAACTTAGCTCTTTTTCTATAGGAATTGGTATACCCAGCTAAATGGTCTATTCATAAAAGGACAGAGTTCAGGTGTGAAATACATGATAGTTGTCACCACATCTCGGAGTCTATCACTATGATATCACTTTTTGTTTTTACTTTTGCAAACTTGTGTTTCTCTAAGTGATTTGGTGGGGCCCAGTATCAAATTGTTATCGGCGTCGGGATGAAATAGAGTGTTTTGAGATCAAGCCCCATTATTATGAAAAAAAAAAGCGAGAAAAAAGAAAAAAAAATATCGAAAAAAAAAAAAAAATATTATTAACTCTGTGTTTAGGTTTTCCCTGTCTCCGTCGCCTAAGCAAGCGTGGAATGCAGGATCCATGGGAACTCGAGTATAGACCAGTTGAATTTATAGTAGTATTGTATTTGAAAACAGTGGGTGCGGATCTCGATTTCATTAGGTTTCATCCTGGCAATGACCTTCAGACGGATATGGGAAACACCGTTCACCTTAGTCAACACGTGCAACCTTCATATTTTTCATGTTCATCTTCTAAATCTTTTCATGTGATTGAACTGTGATAGATTCTGAGACTTGTGGTTAAACAATTATCTGAGTAGAGCTCTGTTGTCTTATATATGAATTTTAGTATGCTTGAGTAAGCACTCGTATACAACAATTGGACTCATATAGGGTAATGATTCCTATAGCCGAAGAATTGAGTAAGCCAACTAAATAGTTTGTTTAGTGTCTATCCTAAATTTTTCACGAGTCACTAGAATATGGAGTAAAGGTTTTGTGGGAATACCTCTTGTAAACCCTCACGAGACGAAACTCGTCCACTAGGGACACCTAGGGGTTTAACGGCTTGCTACATATGCTAAATGTAGTCGCGATTCCTGCGAAAGTGAGTTAGGATTTTTATGTTCTAGATTAGATTTGCTCGAGGACTAGCAAATAATAAGTTTGGGGGTATTTGATAGACACATTTTTGTGTCCGATTTAGTCTCAATTTTATATGTTGTTGGTATTTAATTTTTGTACTCATTATGGTTTTTATTGCTTTTTAGGTATTTTTGGAGAAATGTTAAAGGCACCCTCAACTTGGATTAAGGCACCCATTTTCTGGATCAGGGCAGCCACACCCTGGATTTGGAATCGCATTTTGGCGGGAAGAAAATTCTTCTTCACCCAAACAGCGTAAATAGGAAACCATCGGCTTTTGGAAATCATGTTTTTTTGGAAATTTTCTCTTGGTTTGGAAAGCAGAATTAAATTGGGTAATAAGAAGGAAGAAGAGAAAGATTTAAACAACATTCTCTTGATAGAATCAAACCAACAGAGAAAGGGAAGAAAATTCTATTTTTAGAATTTGTTTCGGTGATTTCTAAAAAGAATTATAAGGAAGTTTTAATGTGATTCAAGGCTTGGGATGGTATAAATAGAGGGGAAGATCAATTGGGTTGAGGAGAGAATTGATCGGAAAGCTTAGAATAGGTTGGAATCAGCGGAAAAAAAGTGAACAGAAGAACACATTTCTGCTTCTGTTCAAACGGAGAAGAAGAACATAATACACGGTAGAACTGTCGTTCATTAACGAACATAACTGTCGTTCATTAACGCAGTCCGTCTTTCTTTCCATTATTTCAAAATACCTTTTGTTACGGCTGAAGTGTTTCCAGCAACACTATAAGCGTATCTAATCGACTGTTACACCATTATTCAACTTTGTAATCAATATTTTGAGCAATAAAAAGATTATTTGAGCAAGTTTTCTCCACCATGAGCTAAGTTTCTTTACTGGGATGATGGAGGAGGTTTTTCTCTCAATTTTATGTGGTAAGTCTATTTTATTTAATTTATTTATAATTCTTTATCTATTAAATTGCATAGTTTCAAAATAGAAAAAAATGGTTTTCATTCAGTAGTGGTGTTTTTGTTTGATGGATCATGCTGGGTTGACGACCATTGATGATCCATGCTTATGATTTACCTCTACTTGTTTGCATAAAAACCTATTTTGGTAATATCTGAGCTTAGTATTTAAAAAGAATTACATGATTAATCACATAGTTGTGGGAAATAACTGAATCCTGATTCCTGGTTTTCTCCATATTTTCTAAAAACATCTCTAGTTTATTTTGCTTTGTTTTTATTATTTCTAAAATCATTACCTTCACAAGTTAGAGAATCGAA
Organism: Papaver californicum; assembly: GCA_023531435.1. Taxonomy (NCBI): domain Eukaryota; kingdom Viridiplantae; phylum Streptophyta; class Magnoliopsida; order Ranunculales; family Papaveraceae; genus Papaver; species Papaver californicum. The sequence goes on along the minus strand of JAJJMC010032546.1, from coordinate 8,818 downwards.
CACTCTTTTTACCACTATTCTAAAACACATCAATCTTCAATATCTTCCCCAACTTCTTCTTCCATGTTTTCGACTGCCCACAACTTAATTGACGTATCATAAATGCGCCCAGTTTTGATTGCTGATGTGTTCTGATCTTTTATCATTGAAGAAATAAATGCTAATGCATCGGCATGGCGATTCTTATCTCTGGATAAATGTAGAAAAATTATATTTGGAATTTGAGATGCCAACTTTTGCACAAAATTCTTGTATTCTATCAAATCTTCATCAATCGCTTGATATTTTAATTTAACCTGCCGAATTATCAATTGTGAATCACTTGTGAGTCGCACATCGTATATTCCCAATTCAATGATGAGCCGAAGAGCATGAACCACAGCCTCATATTCCACTATATTATTTGTATGTTCGCCAAACTCAAGACGAAATGCATGTACCATTCGGTCTCCTGTAGGAGTTGTAATCACAATTCCAATTCCTGCACCTTCTTTATTTCGTACCCCATCAACAAATACTTCCCATCCGTGGGAATTTACAGAACTTAGAATATCTTGGGAATCATCATCTTCTATTCCGGGCAAACCTTGGATTTCAAAATCATCATCTAGTGGTAAATCCGCAAAAAAATCTGATAGGACTTGCGACTTATTTGCAGTGTGTATTTCGAATAAGATGTGGAATTTTTCCAGCTGTGCGTTCCATTTTGCTATTCTCCCTACTTTTCCCGCAGTCTTCAGTACGGACTCTAGCGGAGCTTTGCTTGGTACTCGCACATAATGTGTTAGAAAATATGTGCGTAATTTCTGGGTAGCAAAAACTAGTGCTAATATTAATTGTTCAATTTTGGTATAATTCCTTTCTGCAAGGTTAAGAGTTTTACTGATGTAATACACTGGTTTCTCTACTTTGTCATTTGTCCGTACAATTACTGCACTTACAACATCTTCTGTTGCGGCTATGTACAAGGAGAGCACTTCTTCAGGTTTTGGCTTTTGTAGTGCGGGTAATGTGGCAAAATAAGCTTTGATATTTTGGAAGGCTTGCTCACAATTCTCATTCCATATAAATTTACTTTTCTTTTTCAAGGTGTCAAAAAAGGGCTTACATCTGTCCGATGATCTGGCAATGAATCTGCTGAGTGCGGCCAAACAACCATTTAATTTCTGTACTTCTTTAACATTCCTTGGAGATGGCATATCAACAATTGCCTGGATTTTTGCCGGATCAACTTCAATCCCTTTTTTGGTGACCAAATATCCCAAAAAAATTCTTGACGTAACCCCAAAAATGCATTTGAATGGATTGACTTTCATTCTATATTTTCGTAAGGCTTCAAATATTTCTCTCAAGTCTTGTAAATGATCCTTTGAAAATTTACTCTTTATCAGCATGTCATCTACATAGACTTCCAGGGTGCGTCCTATCCATGGTTTAAAAATTGCGTCTACCAACCGCTGATAAGTTGCTCCTGCATTTCTTAGCCTAAATGGCATTCTAGTGTAGCAGTACAAACCGCGTGGAGTGAAATATGCAGTGTGTTCTTGATCTTCTTCAGCTAGAGCAATCTGATTATACCCTGAATGTCCGTTCATGAAGGATAAAGCGTCATGTCCTTCAACAGCGTCCACCAACTGATCAATACTGGGAAGCGGATAACTGTCTTTTGGGCATGCTTTGTTTAAGTTGGTGAAGTCTATGCAAATTCTTACTCCCCCATTCTTTTTTGGTATAATCACCATGTTTGAAATCCAAGTTGGGTATCGCACCACTCGAATAAACCCTGCATCCATGAGCTTTTTTAACTCTTTTTCAACTGACAGATGATATTCGGGTGCTACTTTGCGTATGCGTTGCCGAAAAGGTGTAGTACCCGGATGTATATGCAAATCATGTCGAACAATATTCGAATCAATGCCTGGCATATCCTCCATCTTCCATGCAAAAATATCCACGTAATCTCTAAGTAGAATGACCAAATCAAGTTCCCTTTCTGTTTCCATCAATGTTCCGATCTTAATCATTCTTGGGAATTCTTTTGTTCCTATGTTGATATTCTTGGTTTCATCAATTGATGTAAAAGTAGATTTGGGATCTCCAAAAAGTGTGGGAGCCCCCTTTAATTGCTATGATGGAAGACCTCCCTCGTCAATTTTTGGTATGCTTTCCTTCAATGAAGTATTTTCATTTGTTTCAGTTACTTCCTCACTTCCCACAGTCTTAATCAAATATTGGCTTAGGGCTTCTTCTTTTGCCTATATCTTTCGTTCTTTTTTCCTATTTTGTTGTTGTTGTACTCGTTCCACGTTCATGCGGATTTCTGCAAGGATACAAGATTTTGCTACATTCTGATCTCCTTTTATCTCCATCTCCCCTTGCGGCGTCGGGAATCGCAAGTATTGGTGATATGTTGAAGTTACTCCTTTCAATTGGTGGACCCAATGTCTACCACTGATGGCATTATATGAAGATGGAGCCTCCACTACACTGAATTTATTCAAAAATACTTATGGGTTCGTCCATAACATCAAGTAAGATTTTCCCTTTTGGTTTTGAAGTTATCCCATTAAACCCATAGATAGTGTAGTAAGAAGATGTAGGTTGATCATATTTTAATCCCATTTTTTAGAAAGTATCATAAAATAAGACATTAAGGGAGCTATCCCCATCCATAAGAATCTTCTTGACATTCCATCCAGATACTGGTAGAGTAAGCACCAAATGATCATTGTGTGTTTCTATTTCATGATCAACCTCATCTGCTGAAAAAGTTAACGGCGAAGCCATCCATCCTTCCCATGCTTTCGTAACTCTTCCCGCAACCTTGAATACTTCATGACTGTAAACCCATTTATGTAGCTTCTTGTCAATAATCACGTTCATAAATGATTGAACCGATTCGATATAGGAAATCATATTAATAGTTCGGTCATTTTGCGGAATATTTACAGTTTTTCCCATACCGTGCCTTGGTGGAGGATTGGGAAAATAAAGAAATTCCTTCATCTCTCCCATTTCAATCAATTTTTGAACTTGCATCTTCAAATTCCTGCATTTGCTTGTGGAATGGCTGATGTAATTTTAGAAGTGGTAAATAAAGAGTTCGTTACTCGAACTTGTAAAGGTAATGATTTTAGAAAATAATGATTTAAATTAATTCTAGAAAATTCCAGGAGTAAGAAAAAGACTAAATAACCTAAGGATGATTTTTAAATAATTTTAAAAGGACCAGGAATCAGGAATCAGGTAAATCTAACAACCTATGTGATTAATCAGATAATTCTTTTTAAATTAATTAAAGCACAAATAATTGCCAAAATTGGTTTTGTTATGCTAACAAACAGAAGTAAATCACAAGCATGGACTATCAAAATTAATTAACTAAGCATAATCCATCAAGCAAAAGCACAACTGTTGAAAGAAAACCGTTTTTACTATTCAAAACTATGCAATTCTAATAATAAAAGAATTATAAATAATTATTAGAAAATAATTAAATCACATAAAATTGAGAAAATTACCTTATCCATCATCCCAGTAAATAGACTTAGCTCATGGTGAAGAAAACTTGCTCAAAAGTTGATTTCATTGCTCAAAATATTGATTACAAGGTTGAATAACGCTGTAACAGCTGATTTGATACGCTTATATGCGTTACAGGAGAGGGTTCAGCTGTTACAGAAGAGTTTTAAGCAACAAAGAGTTTGAAACAATAGACAACAGGAAAATTCAAATCAGCAACAGTTATAAATGTTACTGAGTATTCTTCTCCGGCAGTGATGGATGAAGAACAGCCGGCCGGTGCAGTAGCAGTTGACCGGACGTCGACGGAGCTTCACCGGAAATTTCTAAATTCTTCTCTAGGCTTTCGTGTTTTATTTTCTTGGCTTCTCTTGGTTTATATAGGTAGTAGAAACCCTAGAGAGAGTTCTAAACCTAATAGAACTCTCTAGAACTGCCCACAAATCCCAATCTTAATCGAATCATGATTCCGGCCAAATACATGATTTTCAAGCTGATTTCACGGGATATTTTGCTGTTTGTAACTTGCGTGAGATAACTATTAGTGTTTGGAACAATCTGGAAGCAACAGAACCTTGTTTTCTCACGTGAATTTGAGTTGCCAATCTGGACAGTTGATTCCCGATGAGTCAACTCGGTGACTCGGCCCGATCCAGCTCGCTGGGTTGACTCGCCTGGTTGACCCGCTGGGTTGACCCGATCCAGCTCATCCCGATCCAAGGGTGCCCCAATCCAAAGTGTGGGTGCCTTGATCCATTTTTCCGGGTGCTTTGAACACTTTTTGAGCTAATTTTTCCACAAATCTTTATTCTTCTAATGTACCTACAAAAGCATAAAAACACGTAATAGACACAAAATCGAATACTAATTCACTAGAAATTAAGGTGCAATTTAGACACTAAAAGGTGTCTATCAATGGCCCTGATAGCAATGATATTCACAATAATCCTTTGAATTCTGTTTGTGTGATGGATGTTTTCCTTTTGTCCATGGCCAATGAAAATCTTGCATATTCATAATTGAATTTAGAATTTGTGGGTAAGGGGTGTTGAGTTTAGTGAAAACTCGATCCTCAAATTGGCGGTTAAACTTTCTTTCATCATCTGTCTTACCTCGTTTTGATTCAATATCAGGATTTTCTCCCGCAACCCTCTTTCCGGAACTTGTTGATGGTTCTACAAAATTTTCCCTGTTGGAAACCCTCTGATGTTGGGATATTATTCTCGGATGCTGCTTTTGAATATCCTGCAACCTTGCACATTTTTAAATAATCTCCCTAAGATCCCTTTCGGTTTTTGGATTTTTTCCATGAATATCAACAAAGAGTGGGCTTGCTCGGTTGGATATCCCCCATTTGTAGCAGTTAATAGCAATTTCTGGAGTTACATCCCCTATTGCTTGACAGATCGCCTGCCATCGATCTGTGTAGTCTCGGATGGTCTCCTCTGTCCAAGATGCAAGGGAAAATAACTTTTCCATCCCTGCGTCTGCGGGTTTATTATACATGTATGTCTCTAGGAACTTGCGGGTCAATTGGGTGTAAGAATGCACTGACCCTTCTGGAAGATTATCATACCATGTTAAAGTTGTCCCTTTCAAGCTTGACGGGAAATTACCGACACATAACAACATCATCTTGTTCCCATCGGGTCATGATGCTGTTGTAGTATTTTAGGTGAGCCACTGGATCCTTTGTCCCATCATAACATTCAAACATAGGAAGATTGCACTTATGCGGTATTGACGCATACGCAAGGTGTGGTGCCAACGGTGTTCTTCTGGCTTCTTTTAGCACTTCTTCAAGTCGTCCTCCCTCTTTATTTTTCAAAATTTTGATTTCTTCTCGCATTTGTTCCATGTCCTCAAAATATTTTTTCCATTTGTTATTTTGCAACTCTGAATCATCAAAATCTAATCTATCAGGTTCATATCGCTGATGTGCGGGTTCCACTACCATCACTCTTTGATCTTTATTGATTTTTGCTTTACTTCTTGCGAGTCTATTGGAGCTTGCTTCTTGCCCTTGTATTCTAGTTATAGACGCTTCTGCATCCTGCTGGGCCTTTTGTTTGAGCATTTGGTTTTCTTGGGTCAAAAGTGCAATTTTTTCTGCACAAGTCTGTTGTACCTTGCGCATCTCATTCATTTCTTCCATTAATTGATTAATGGGGTCAACCCTATTTTGAGATACTTTTTCAGGTGATTGATTAGCTATCTGATTTACAGGATTGTTTGCTTGATCATTCATGGGTTGTGGTCCTTGTGATTCTTCCACTATTTCCCTTTCTCGAGGAATCTCTATTGTCTGACTCCCCAAATTTCCTATATTAACATATCACATATAAGCTAGACAATTTTCTAATTTAACTCAGGTTTTATAAGTTCAAGATATCATTTTTTGCAGAAAAATCAAAATCAAGTTCGGAAATTCAACTTAAAACTTATTTTACTGTTTTGACAAGAATCAAAAACTAGTTAGACATAACACAATTTTAATCTATACAATCAGCTAAATTTGAGACATATAAACTTAATGATTTCAGAGCAAAAGAAATTTTTTTGCAAAATTGTTATAACCGTATTTTTGGTGAAAATTTATGAGCTAAGTTTTCAAACCCTTGGTTAAAAGAACATCTAAGGTAATTTCACATATATGAGAGGTATGAAATAAACAAGTTTTGTATATGAACGTAACATTAAATCTATATTAACATCAACTGATTTTTTTGAAAAAAACTATATGTAAATCTTTTATTATATCACTTTAAATCATTGTATTTGTAGGAAAAAGAGTTTTTCTTTAACATAATAAGATTCGAGATTTTAAAGATAAAAATTTGGACATGTAGAATAAATTCTTTACTAACTCCATGTTTCTAGCGCCAAATTGTGATTACCAAAAATCTTGCGTCTTTGGATCACATCTTTCATAGTTTGTAACATAATGAAATCAGATATCTTAAAATAAAATCAATACATATTAACACTTAGAATATGTTAGCAATAAATACATGAAATTGTAACATGAATCAACACAAGAATTTAACGTGGTTCGACAATCAAATTGTCTACATCCACGGGTGGAAAAGATTTGTATCATTTTTTATTAATCCTTATATGTTACAGAAATTATGCTATATGATAAAAATTTAATTAATCAAAGAACACCTATAATATGAAATTTACACAAGTCTCATACCTAAACTCTTTGCTCTGATCCTATGCCTTATGTTCAATTTTAACCAAATTTTTCCAGTCCCTATTTTTATTTGAAAGCTTGGTATTTATAACAAATTTTCATGGGCCCCTCCAATCTAACTTTCCACCTATTTGATCTTATCCAGTCTTTGGAGCGTAGTGTATCCCGCAAGGAATATTCGTGTTTTCCGCAAGACTTCTTTGTGCTTTCCGCAAGACTTTGTATGCGTATTTCCCATTTCCTTTAACTTCTTGCTTGATGTCCCGCAACTCTTCTGTGGATTTTTACTCAAGATGTTGTTTTGCATTTGGATGAACCTTGTGACCTTATAAGAATCATGGCATGTCTGACATGCTGCCATTGAAAGTGATTCGTCATGCTTTCGTTTCTTTTGTTCCACAGCCTATACAGTTGAAACATGTCTCTCATGCATCGATGTTTGTCAGTTTCCTTTACTGTGTCATGTTTTCCCGCAATTTATGTGTCAGTGAAGCAACAAAGCTATCTGTTTTGAGAAGTGTGCCATACTTTCCCGCAGCCCACGTGTCGGTCATGCAATGAAGCTGTCTGTTTCAGTACTTCTTAGAAAGCTTTGTTTCAGTGTTTCTCATTTTATTGTAATCTGATGCTCCTTCCGTAATATCAGACCACGTGTAGTTTGGGATTTTATATCCTCACATTTATTGTCATGAATATCTCACCAGAAGTACTCATCACTTCCATGAACACAAATCTAACTCGAATCACCTTCACTTCTGATCATTCATCTTCTCACTGCCAACATTAGCTTGGTCACTTCCATCACAGTTCCAATATCAATCATCGAAACCATTATTATCATAAACTTTGGTGCCGCTCTTTTCTTCATCTCTGTAATGTAAATTATTTCTTAAACCATTACTCTCATCAATCTACAGTCACCAATATCTTCCAGTACCATTAACTCCATTGAACTTCCATGGAAGCAATCATCGAGAAACCCTGAATTATGTTTTACTGAATTTGGAAGAAAAAGGTGTGCCCTTAGTAAACATTATTGGCGCCTTTATTAATATTCAAATCTGGAAGTCCTGATCGAAGTCACTGGGGCCTTTATAATATTTCTAGTTCGGATGCCCCTTAACGTGAACGATTAAGGATAGACACTAAACAAGCTAGTTAGTTGGCTACCTGGCTATAGGGACCATTACCCTTTATGGATCCAATCACTGTACACGAGTGCTAACTCAAGCGTAAATAAAATTCATATCTAATACAACAGAGTTCTACTCAGACAATTGTCTAACCACCCATCACATGAAAAGACTTAGAAGATGAACGAGACTGTAGAAGATCACAAATGTTGACCGAGGCGAACGATGTGTCCCATATCTGTCTGAAGGTCAGTACCAAGATGAAACCTAGTGTGTCGAGATACTCCCCATTTATTTTTAACGGTTACTACTAACTAAAATATTTACAAGTTCCCATGGATCCTGCGTTCCACGCTTGCTTAGGCGACGGAGACAGGGAGAACTTTAAAATACTAAATACTATTTATTTATTTTTTTCAATTTTTTCTAATTTTTTTTCGATTTTCTTTTCTTTTTTTTCTTTTTTTTTTTTTTTTTTTTTATTTTTTTCTTTTTTTTTCTTTGACTCCTAATACATGTGTGTTCCCATGGATCCTGCGTTCCACGATTGCTTAGGCGACGGAGACAGGGGGACCACACACATAACTCTAAGACAATAACATATTATTCATACTGGGGCATGATCTCAACACACTAAATGTCATTCCAGCGCTAATTAACACGTCGATGCTAGGACCCACCAATACTCTCAGAGAAACACGAAATTGCAAATAATAAAACAGAACGTGATATGGTGGTGACAACTATCATGTTATTTCTAACACCTGAACTCTGTCTCCTTTATGAATAGACCATCTAGCTGGGCACACCAATCCTTATAGCGAAATGGCTAAGTTTCCATCTACCTAGAGTGGTTAGTGTCACCCTAAATTGTTCACATGCTTCTAAATTCCAAATCTTATTAAACCTAAAAAGTCTCCCAATACCCCCAAACTTAAAATAAACAGTGTCCTCAATGTTTCTA
>JAJJMC010032531.1:40465-87108 GCA_023531435.1 Papaver californicum | reverse complement strand
CTTTCTTAATCATCTTACATGTGTCGTTCCTATTTTATTTCCTAACACTGGTCGTGAATTTTTTCTAGATCTTACAAAAGCTGGTTTTATAACTGTTGCAGCTGCTGGAAGAATTAATCGATTAAAGGCCACGAGTGATGAGATTAATCAAGTGAATGTATTAATGATGGAACGATCGTCTGTTTCTTCTGAGAATACTTCGATTCCTCCAAATCCCCATGCTTGTGAATAAATTATTTGGGTTGTTTTAATTTAGTGGACCTCAAGTACTTTTCGTCCAATTATTAGGCGTAAAAATGACTTCTTATGTGCCAAATCATAAGACGCGCAGAATCACACGAGCCCTTGAGCCCTTTATATGTTTGACTCTATCAATTGGGTGACATCAAGAAATTATGACGATGTGTTCTGTAACTTGGGTTTGATTATTATTCATTACATTACACATCGTGCGTCGACATTTTTCTACCGACTACAAGTTAATAATTAACTGGGGAAGATCGACACCAATCTTAAATACTACTAAGGAGATGATCATGCATCTAATCCCTATAACCCTGCTTTGCATGCATCCATTTTTAATATGTTGTTTGTTTCCTTTTCTATCTTGAATTTAATGTATCAATATGATGTGGGATTTGCCCTTTAGTAGGGGCTGTGTGCAACTTGTCCGGCTATTTTTAGCATCATGTACACAACAACCAAGTAACCACATAAATCCATATCGTCTAATAGTTTCCTTTCTAGGAGGATGCCCAAATACATTACACAAAATTGCAAATCAAGGAATAAAAAGAAATCTTCAAAACAAAATATGCTTGTTGAAAATCTTCAGATGTGTCTGTCTCATCATAATCAACATAAAATGTTGCAGATGCCAAGCGTCGGCGTAAAGCTGCTGTTGCTGCTCCCGGGCGGGAGGATACCGTGTATATGTATATATATATGCAGAAATTTGATCAAAAGCAAACCTCGAACACACAACAACAGCAAAGAGCAGAACAACTGCAGTATAGTTGCACCCAAAAATATCAAATATTGATTAGTGCCACTATTTACTACTAGTAAATGATCAAAGATAATTAACTGATTAAAGAAAAGTAACTTAATTAATTAGTTACCATCCTTCCCAGAACCCTTGACCCGATCTACTAGTGGTTGCTCCAGGAGCTTGAGGTTGTTGCTGACCAAAACCTGGATATTCGGCAGGAGGTGGTGCAGCGTATGCACCAGGTGGTGGGTATCCCTCTACAGCTGGTGCTGGTGGATATGATTGAGGAGGAGGAGGATCTACAGCTGTTATTTAAGAAAATAGAGAAAGATAACCACTGTTAATTAAAATTAAATATGATCATGTAGTAAAATCAAACAGATGGAAAACAAATTATAACCAACCTTGAGCTTGAGCCATAGTCTTGAACAAATTAGTGAACAAAGAAAGTAGTTGATGATGAAAAAGAGACACAATTTTTTTGATCAAACTAAAGAGTTAATTAGAGATTTTAGAGTTGGTTGAATGATATATTTAGAGTGGCCGGCTATACTTCACTTGCTCAGCCATAGCTTACACGCCATGTATTGAATTGAAGAGAGACCAGAATCGAATAAAGCAAGTGATACACTTGGTAGGGAAGTAATAATAAGACAATCAAAATATCTTAATGACATAAATGAAGAGGATGAGATCGAGAATTGAATTTTGATTAAAACATCTAGAAAAGGAACCAGAGTCACCGTGACCAGACCGTTGTCTCTCTGTGTATTTACACACTATCTGACTATTTTTCTTTTTTAACACTGTTTTGTAAACGTAGGGAATCATGCCTGCAGGAAAACAATTTGCTCCTTTACTTGATCGTTTTTTATTTAACAATATATGGCTGATTGGAGTGATATTATTCAAAAAAAAAAAAGCAAAAAAACAAAAAACTTAATAATTTTTCTTTTATTAAATTGTCGTATTTTTTAATGGTTAATTGTGAAGTTGTCAAATATATAAAAAGAATACTCTAGTGCTGCACGAGTAATTTTTTTCACTCCAATCCTTTGGAATACACTTACAACACGCCAGGCTCAGAGAATTGTATGAGATTTATGAAAGAGGGATATAAATGTATCTGACAACTGTGTAGACTGAGTTGATATCATTCGGTATTTATATATGTATAGAAACAAAAATATTAACTGTTGAAAAAATTTTCTTTCCGATTTTGATAATAATACGATTTATATATTTTTTTCCTGCCAATTCGTTATAACTTTGTAAATTGGTCTTCGTATATGTATCACAACTCACATAATACATGGTTTTCAAAACCGAAAGAAAAAAATAAAAAGAATAAAAAGAAAAGAACAATCTATAATTCTTAATCAAATTTATTTGAATGTATTGAGGCTAGTAATCTTTTTACTCAAAACATTTAATGTCCTGCATAGATGATGATGATATATGTAATGGCATATGTCTCCAGTATTTAACGATACCGTTGATGTTCTTCAACAACACTTCGATGAACATTAAAAAACGAACACGAATTGATGTAGCACAACTTTTTTTAACATACTCTTAAATTTAATTAGTAGAAAATATAATTAATTTTTCTTAATTTTTTCTTTCCTTCTAGTGCCATTCCAAACCCATGGTTTTTCTTATGATGCAAATGATGACAATTTTTAAAGTACCTGCACCATAAAATAGTGACAGTAAGAGTTGCTATTTAGGAGGGTGCCAAAATCATGACTTTGAAGAAGGCTGCCCAAATCCTCTCCGCGGGTGTAAAAATCATGTGCCATTTCACTATCAAGCTCAATACAGAACAAAGAAAGGAATCAACAGATATCTTTAAAACCTCCATGAAAATTAGAACAAGAATCTCTTAATTTCATTCACATCTGTCTTTCAAAATGGGTTTGTCTCTAATCAATTCAACAACCATTTCCCTTGGATTTTCTCCAAAACCCAAACTCGTTATTCCAAAATTTCATCAAAATGTGAATGTTTATGGAAATGGGGTTTGCAAAAATTTATCCTTTACAGCAACTACACCCAGAAGATCTTTGTCTATAAAATCTGTGTTATCTGAGTTTCCTAATGAGAAAAGTTACTCCAAAATTGGTGCTCAATCAACTGGACCAATTCCATCAAAACAACTGCTTCAAGTTGTTGAGCTTGCTGCAAAGACTGGTGCTGAGGTAACAAAGATTCTCTTTTATTGCAATGTAGAACTCAATTTATGAATATATATTACTATATTTCTTGTTTAGGTTATCAAGTTGGGATATTTATTGTTGTTTGTTAGGGGTGAAACGCTGAATTGGGTCATTAAAGTCAACAGATGAAATGTTAGTAATGATTCTTTGTGATGTTACTTGTCATGGTGATAAGGAACACTTGATTGGACTGGAATTTTGTTTAGTCAAGAATGCCGGGTGTGACTTTGAGCAGTCTGGGTTTGATTAAAACAGTACTAAAATGAGTAAGATTGATCGAGTTTCTAGCAACCTGGCTAGGTGCTTGCATTGGTTCTACCAAGTTGCTAGCACTCAAACTTGGCGCACCTAATTTGCGGGATGGGTGAAGGCGTTGTGGTGAATGCCATGACCCAAGGGTAAGAAAGGCGTGAGACTTTACCACGTTGGAGTGTTAACAACTATGTAGCACCAAGCGCTAGCTTTCTAACATTTAATTCTATTTCAAAGCTTGGTGTGATTCTTATAAATTCAGTGTGGAATTTGAACTTTCTTGGCTATTTGAGTGTTTGAGGTCAAAGTGATCTGCATTTGCGATAAATCAAATACATTGCAAAGTGAATCACTGGGTTTGGAGGCCAACTGTAGCCTAGGGATGTTCAGGGGTCGTTGTGGTTTATCATCTGAATTTCAGGATTGCATTGCCTAGTATACACTATGTCTTAATACTCATGTTTTAGTTTTCAACCATTACCCTCTCTTGGTTTGAGTGGTGGTAGCTGCTTGATCCTCTAGTTGTCACTTTTAAATGTTGTTTCTTTTTGATAGCTCATTCTTTTCGCTTCTAAATAAAGTAATTGGAAGTTCTTCTGGGCAAGCTGAGCACAGCATGTAGTATAATGTTTTTGTGCCTCCTTCCACGCAGATATATTATGTTACAATTCAATATCTCAAGTTTTGATACACGTATGTTAGCATTTATGAATCGGCCTCCTATTAGTTCTGACATTCACACTTTTCTTGTCTTTTTCTTTTTGTTAAGGTTGTGATGGATGCAGTTAACAAACCTCGGAACATCAGTTATAAAGGGCTCACGGACTTGGTGACTGAGTAAGAGAATTTTTTCTTGCTGATTACTATGTGAAACTACTAACTTATATTCCAGTGCTTAAGGTTTTTGAAGACAACAACTGCTGTGTCTCAAATGTTACTATATTTTGGCTTGCTGTTATTCTTTTGTTATAAAGGTTCTTTATAGGGAATCCATTTGTCTTTATTATACATTTCTTCTGGTCATGTGTTAACTTAGGTTATGATAATAGATAAACATCTTACGTTTGGTGAATGTGATTACTGTTGTTAAGCAGGTGACTTATTGAAACCACTAAATGCTAGTTATGCTCTTACTAAGTATAGAGGTTCTAATTTGATAAGAATTAATGAATCATGATGTTTCAATGACGTATTCCAATCAGTAATTTCTTCTTATGTAAAAATCCTTTTTTCTACTAAGGGTAGTCCATGATAATGAACACTGCCTTGTTCCCTTTTTCTGAATCTTTTGCAGCACAGACAAAATGAGTGAGACTGCTATTTTGGGAGTTGTAAATGAGAACTTCAAAGATCACCTTATTCTCGGGGAAGAAGGTGGACTAATAGGGGATTCAACTTCTGACTATCTATGGTGCATTGATCCTTTAGGTTGGCTGCCTCTTCGCTTAAATCCTCTAGATCAGCTATAGTTGAATAACATATATACGTATCAGTCAACTCGTTGGTTAATGAACTCTGTTAAGTTAATCGAGATATCCTCTCTCATTGGCATGTATCTACATACTGCTTTTTCAATGAATCCATCATTCAAACCAATGCTCAATAGAGAATAGAGAAAAACTGCATAAAGAGGCAAATTTGCTGTCTGTTACATATAGTTATCTTTTTTGTGAAAGGATTATAAACTTGTAATGCTTAGAATGATGTGAAGTTGTTACATGGTAAGGAAACCAGCAGCATAAAATATCATCCGCAGATAACTCTGATTCTAACATCTGCTTGTAATGCGTATTCTCTGACTGAGTTGTTGTAAAACATTCTAGTCTCAACTTCTGTCAAATCCTAATTCTTTTAATAACCCCAGATGGAACAACAAATTTTGCGCATGGGTATCCCAGCTTTGCAGTATCAGTAGCAGTTCTCTTCCGAGGAAAGCCAGCTGCTGCTGCTGTGGTATGAAAAGGTTCCCTAGTAATAGGTGTTTCACATGTGGAAAATGAGAATTTCATATATATGTAATATGAAGAAATTAAGATTTCCACTCGATTATCTGCTGCATAACTTTCTAATATTGAAGATTTTGTATTCCATCCAGCTGCGTGGACAATCAAACAATAGGATACTTATATTTACTATTTTGATTTCAGCTTGTCCCTCAGAAATTCTATGCCCTAACTTTATTTTTGTGTCATTTGTACTTAATGTCAACTATTTTTTTTCCAGGTCGAATTTGTTGGCGGTCCTATGTGTTGGAATACCCGTATATTTTCTGCATCAGCCGGTATGGATGCTATTACTTACTTATTGCAGTCTCATCTACTTAATTATTTCTTTGTTAACTGTCTATGTATTGGGCAATTGTTTTCTCAGGTGGAGGGGCCTTCTGTAACGGACAGAAAATTCATGTTAGCCAAACTGATCAGGTGGGTAATGGTTGCTAACTAGTTGTTTAGATCCTTTTATCGGTAACTTATGAATCAATTCTATCTTGTTCTTATTTTAATCAAAGTTTACTGCATATTTATAGTCTTTGCAAAGAAAGTTTGGGTTTGTTACAAGAATTGCCATTTGGTTATTCTATCCAGGTGGAAAGATCTCTTCTAGTGACTGGATTTGGATATGAACATGATGATGCATGGGCGACAAACATAAATTTATTTAAAGAATTTACTGATATCAGCAGGGTACGTATACCTTCTTTTGAGTTATTTAACTAAAATATAACAAAAATTAGAATAAAATCTTAAGCTTCTTCAGAGGGGCTATGCTAGTAGAATGACTCTTAGTTTCTACTAATAGCCTTCCGCATGTGCTCAGTCGTGTTTTTTCCATGTATGGATGGTGTTAAGCCACCATCAAGAAGAAAGCCAGTGGCAGTAGCAAAGCCGATTCTAGGATCACTTGTCTGCCCTGGTTTAACATTCCCGCTGAGTACAATGTATGGTGTTTTCATCCGAGCTTGAGCTTCTTCAACTTCATTTCTTCTTCCTACTGTTTAATGTATTTTTCTTTCTTCATTTTCCCTGCGTGTATCCCGTGGAAATTATGACTTAAAACCCGGTATGCTTCTTTTGGGGTCATGATTCGGCCGAAGTCATCTCTCCCGTCAATCTGAATTTCCTTTGACTCGCTGTGACTGTGAATGCCCAGCTGCTTATTTTTCTTCTTGTCCATGTTCCTGCCGCCCAGTTCCACAGATTCCACAAGTGTTCCATGTTCTTTCAGAAGTTGAAGTACACCTGATAAACCTTTACCAACTGCAGCTTCATGGAAGATCTCAGCTGGTACTACATCCTCTTTCTCCTAATTAACTAAGCGTCCATCTTCATTAGCATCTTTTGGCTCCACCAAACCACTTGTATCAAAATCTTTTATTTCCTGATCAGAAGACTTCGGTATTTCATTTTCTTCCATCGTAACATCTTCACCATCTTGTTTATAAACCTTTTCATTAAATTGAAGACCCCAGACAAACTCCTCTGTTTGTGTGAAGACAACCTTATCGTCTTGTGTAAATTGTGCTTCCCTTGTTTGGTTTTCCACTGATTTGGTACTGGCAGTAATGGCTGAAGCAACTGCCTGAGCGCCAGTTTCCACATTCTGTTTTCTTAAAGCTAGCTTTCTAGCCTTATCTGAAGAACCCTCTGTGGTTTGCAGACTGCAGAGGGAGAAACAAAAAGGGTTTTGATTGCACGATCTCAAAAATTCGTGCTTGGATATCAATCCATGTTCTTAATTTATATACTCCTCTCTATTAATAGTTTCCGACTTGGAATAGGAAACCAAAAATAATCCAGTTATGGCATGTTTGGATATGTGAATTATGGGCCCGAGAGATCTATGTTTTGGCTAGGCCCACACTGTTTTAACTGTAAAATCAACTGTTGTAGGGTGTGAGGCGTCTTGGTGCAGCTGCTGTCGACATGTGTCATGTTGCGCTGGGGATTGTAGAAGCTTACTGGGAATATCGTCTGAAACCATGGGATATGGCTGCTGGAGTTCTGGTAATGTCGCTTTGCTTACCCTTGTTTGAGGCCTGCAGTTTGAGGAAGTAGTGAATTTGGTATGCAATCTGAGATGAGTTTCTTGAATCCTTTTTTTCTTCTCACAAACACAGATAGTTGAAGAGGCGGGTGGGGTTGTTTCACGCATGGATGGTGGAGAATTTTGCGTATTTGACAGATCTGTTATCGTATCCAATGGAATACTCCATTCTAAGGTCAGCCACTATTTTATCATTTTAGTACTAAGATTCAATTATATATGGAGTATCTAATTGCAAATGACTGCCATATCAGCCTTCTGCCTGATCCCTGTTCATGTAGTTATATGAGAATGCTGACAGTGTAAATATTGTGACTGTGCTTGGTATCACATAAAAATTTGCATGACGGAAATATGGAAAACGTCTCTGTTTTGCGGGAGTGAAAGTAGAATTTGACTGCAATTTGGATTCAGCCTTTGAATAGAGAGGGTAGAAAGATTTTTGCACCTGTTTGATTCAAGTGGTTCCTACTTTCTTTAAGATTAGTAGGTTTAGAAAGTTAAGTTGATCAGTGCATATCTTCACTTTTCAGCCAACCTATTCCATCAGACATCAATCATCCAACTGTCCGATCGATGACCTGTTATGAAGTTTGTCCTAAGTGATACTTTAGTCTCAAAGCTGTGTAATTTTTTTTTTGTAGTTCATTCCTTCATTATGCAAAATGGTTAATTTGTTTGTTAAATAACAGCTTCTGGAGAGAATACGTCCGGCAACCGAGAAACTGAAGGACAACGGGATTGACTTCTCCTTGTGGTTTAAGCCAGAGAATTACCAGACCGATCTTTAAAACTTTCACTGTCAGTCATTTTTGTGTTGGTATTCATTTGTATAGGAAGTTTATAAAGTGAAAAAAATGTTTATATGATATACACATTGACTTCACTGTAACTTTCAAGATTTCGGCATTCTACACATCAGCTATGTAATCACTGGACTTGGTATGGGAACGCTGGCCAGCTCTAAAAGTCACATGGTAAGTTAACCTGGTTTAACAATAAGGTCCATATAACATCACTATTATTATAAAAAGTTACTGCAGATTACACAGTCATGTTATTACATTACAGAGAATGCTTCTGAATTATTAGTTGGATGCTATCTTGATTTTGGTTTCAGCAGGTTTAATGATTGCTTCATAAATTTGCAAACCACCTTTCCATCTTCCTTGCCACACTTCGTATAAACCGAAATGGAGTTTTTCATCGTCATTATAATCATCAAGATCTGGAATCTCAATCTGAAGGGGTGCCCCTTCAGGGATTTCGAAACTTGTCGAATCATCTTTATGAGCTATATTTGCGCTCCTCCATACTTCCCTTTCTTCCCAATCTTGGCCATTATATATACTGGCATGCCACTCCATCCAAATGCATCTTTTTTCATGCCTATTCTGAAACTAACGCTGTATTTTCCTGTTTTCACAAAATCCTTGAGCTTGATTGAACCTGTTACCTCTAACCAAGATACTTGTAATAGTTCAATGTGTGGATCCATCCTGCAACAACATGAAGAAAGTGATTCACCATGATATCTGATAGAGTACAGACTAAACTCCAGTATCTTGTCTCTTACGTAGTGTCATCAGGATCGGGTACACTCCAGTATCGCTTGTCTTTACCCCAAACCACACTAAGCTCCCATGGTTTGATATGAAATTCTTCTTGCTGTTCATATGCACCGGCCGCGATGAATCAATCAACAAGTGTTAGGAAAAATTGAAAACTGCAACTTGGAAAGGAAAAAAAATTCATACCTTTTCCAAGACCTTCTTATCTATAGCTTTATAATGAGGGTCTGTAGTCATCAGAGTAAAGGACTAGACTAAACTCCTTAACCTAGAATTGTACATGAATGAGTTTTAAGGCTCATATATGGCTGCTTCACTATGTGAGTACCATGTATTTAACCTAAAGGATGGAAAATAAAGAAATGGCATTCAAAGATTATTCGTTTTTCTTTATGTGTTTTTGAAAAAGTAAGATATTCCATTTCCAGACAGAGTTACTTGATTTTAAAGGCATGATGTTCTTGAGAATGACACACACTTATACTTCTCTTTCAAAGTTGATTTCAACACAAATTCCTTCAGAATGCCTTGCCAAACAAAAGAATATGGTAGTTTTGTATCAATGTATGCGTGCTAGCGTATTTTTGATGGGTTTAAGAGTGTCATGAAACTACTCATATCGCGTCGTATAATACCAGTTTCGTGTTCCACAGGCCAGGTTGGTATCAAAATCTGGGTGACAAAGTTGTAACTGCAACGATGTACGTGAGCAAAGTATTTTTGTTTCCATCTCTTCAATTTCTTTGCTAGCTGCTCAAGTCTATCAACAATAGCAAGCATTTTGGCGAAGTGACATTAGCAGTAAACGTACGTCTCTTGCAGTGTCATGTGAGGCATTCTAGCTAAGTTAAATGGACATCCTTTTCGCGAATAATTTGATTCCCATTATCCTACAAAGTCACATAGATTAGGATATATTCTTATCTATCATGAACCGGCCATTTATCAGTTGTCATCAACATCACATATCGTCCTTCTCCTCGTTTTCTATGACCCGGCACCTACAACTTCAGTATTCGCCACCAACATGGAAGCTTACTTTTCTCTTTTCTTTTCTGTGCTAAAGATGATTCATCTATATCTCAACAATGTGGACTAAACTTTTTTTCTTTGTTGTGTTTCGCAATGTCATTACAGACCACATAAAATGCAACTCACATCAAGATATGCCTGTTTTGATTCTTAGCTTATTGGGTTAGGAAACTTTTATTTTCCATCACCATCTTTCTTGAAAGTTCTAAGAAAAGCATACATATAAACATTTCGAATCGAGATCCCTATCTTCACATTGTGATCCTTCCAATCCAGCCTACATATAAAGGAACCGGCATTTATAATCCGCCCCATTCTATAATCCAGTGAGAAACGAAAGAAAACTCTCAAGCATGGTTCTCCCTCGTATGGCGCATCAACGAGGAAAACTAATTCAGACAAATTTCCTTAAGGTTTATATATCAAATGTTGCTTAAATATTGTCACTTCTTAACAATTTCGCTTGGATTTTCTTACTCTTGCTCGCCCTTTTTGACACATGTTAACTTGAAGAGTTTTATTCTATTTCTCAATTAACTTTTGTTACAGAAGAAAACGAGGTTTATAGCTTACCTCATGAGATATATTAGGAAGCAAAACAATATTCTAAATCTGATATGTATCTTATGCATATCAATGCATATCCTACAAGATATCCTACGTATCAGGTTGGATATTCTGACACTCCCCCTCAAGTTGAGTAATGGGATCACCAATACTCAACTTGCACAATGCCATGTTGAGGGTTTTTCCACTTACTGTTTTTGTGAGTATGTTCGCTAGCTGGTCTTCTGATCGGACAAATGGTAACTCAATCAATCCTTCTTCTAACTTCTCTTTGATGAAGTGCCTATCGACTTCAACATGTTTTGTTCGATCGTGCTGAACTGGATTCTCTGATATACTAATGTATGCTTTGTTATCGCATAGAAGTTTGCATGCGTTCTGAGGTGGGAATCCAATTTCTGTCATTAGCTTCCTGAGCCAAAGCACTTCTGTCAACCCTCGAGCAATTCCTCTGAATTCAGCTTCAACACTAGACAATGCAACCACCTTCTGTTTCTTGCTTCGCCACGTTACCAGATTTCCTCCTACCATTGTGAAATATCTGGATGTTGAACGTCTGTCAACACGATTCCCGGCCCAATCAGCATCTGTATAACCTTGCACTTCCAAGTTACCATTCCTTCTGAAGATTATTCCTCTTCCTGGTGACCCTTTTAGATATCGAACAACTCGTATTGCTGCTTCCATATGTTCAACTTGAGGATTGTGCATAAACTGACTTATCACTCCCACATCATATGCTATATCTGGTCTGGTGTGAGAGAGATAGATCAGTTTTCCAACAAGTCTTTGATACTACTCTTTGTTTGATGGCTTCCCTCCTTCTGTTATTTGAAGTCCATGATTGATCATAATTGGGGTCTCTATAGGTTTACAGTCAACCATTCCTGTCTCTGCTAGTAAATCAAGAATGTATTTCTTCTGAGATATGAAGATTCCACTTCTCGACCTCAACACTTCAATCCCAAGAAAGTATTTCAGCCCTCCTAGATCCTTCATTTCGAATTCTTCAAATAGCCTATTTCTTAGTTCTTTGATTTCTTCAGAGTCACTTCCAGTTCTGACCATGTCATCTACATATATGATCAGGCAAGTTATTAGGTTCCCTCTTGTTTTCAGAAACAAAGTATGATCGGAATTTCTTTGCTTGTACCTATATCTCTTCATTGCTAAGGTGAACCTGCCGAACCATGCCCTTGGAGATTGTTTAAGACCATACAAATCCTTTTTTAATCGGCACACCTTGTTTCTTTGAAGCCTTTCAGTAAACCCTGGTGGTCCTTTGATGTAGTTTTAATAGTGGTAAATAAAGTGTTCGATTCTCGAACTTGTGAAGGTAATGATTCTAGAAAATAATGGACTTAGTCTAATTAATTAAAAATCAGGAAAATAAACTAGAGATGATTTTTAGAATATATGGAGAAAACCAGGAATCAAGATTCAGTTATTTCTAACAATTTATGTGATTAATCATGCAATTCTTTTAAATAAATTAAACTCAAATATTGCCAAAATAGGTTTTATGCAAACAAGTAGAGGTAAATCACAACATGGGACATCACAGGTTGTCAACCCAGCATGACCCATCAAATAAAAACACCACTACTGAATGAAAACCGTTTTTCTATTTCGAAATTATGCAATTTTAACAAGTAAAGAATTGTAAATAATTAATTAAAAATAGACTTACCACATAAAATTGAGAGAAAAACCTCCTCCATCATCCCAGTAAATAAACTTAGCTCATGGTGAAGAAAACTTGCTCAAAAGATCTTTTCATTGCTCAAAAAGTTGATTACAAGGTGAAATAATGGTGCAACAGCTGAACAGATACGTGTATAAATGTCACAGAACAGGGTTCAGCCGTTACACAAAGCTTTAAGCAACATGAGTGTTTAAAATATAAGGCAACAGGAGCAGAGCTGTAACGGTGGAACAGCAACGAATGCAGATGTTGCTGCTCTTTCTTCTCCGATGAAGGCTGATGAAGAACAGTGTCGGCGATGCACCAGCAGGTGATCGACGGTGACCGGAAGTTGCTGGAAGTGATCTCTAGGGGTGTGTACTGATTTTTCTTGGTTTCTCTTGGTTTATATAGGTTGTAGAAACCCTAGAGAGAGTTCTAAACCTAATAGAACTCTCTCAAACCACTCACAAATCCCAATCCTAATTGAAACATGATTCCGGCCACATACATGATTTCCGAGCTGATTTTACGGGATTTTTCTGCTGTTTCTCGATTGTTCTGACTTGTATGGGATATCTTCTAGCGTGTGGAACAATCTGGAAGCAAAACAATTCGCAAATCACTTGAACAGCGTACACAGTTGAATCTCCGACGATCCCGCTGAGTTGGATCGGCGACTCGACTGAGTTGACTCGCTGGCTCGACTCGCCTGGTTGACTCGGCCGATCCTAGGGTGTTCCTTATCCATTCTTGGGGTGCCAATAACACTTGTCCTTGGGTGCCTTTATCACTTTTTGAGCCAATTTTTCCACAAATCTTTATTCTACTAATGTACCTACAAAAGCATAAAAACACGTAATATTTGCAAAATCGAATACTAACTTAATAGAAACTAAGGTGCAATTTAGACACTAAAATGTGTCTATCAAATACCCCCAAACTTACTATTTTGCTAGTCCTCGAGCAAACTACTCTAAAAATAAAGTAAAAATCTTAACTCACTTTCGCAGGAATCGCGACTACATTTAGCATATGCAGCAAACCGTTAAACCCCTAGGTGTCCCTAGGGGACGAGTTTTATCTCGTGAGGGTTTACAAGAGGTATACCCACAAAACCTGAATCTAGATCTTAGCAACATGTGAACGATTAAGGATAGACACTAAACAAGCTAGTTAGTTGGCTACTCAGATATTCGGCTATATGGACCATTACCCTTTATGGATCCAATCACTGTACACGAGTGTTAACTCAAGCATACTAAAATTCATATATAAGACAACAGAGCTCTACTCAGATAGTTGTCTAACCACCCATCACATGAAAAGACTTAGAAGATGAACGTAGACTGTAGAAGATTGCAAATGTTGACCAAGACGAACGATGTGTCCCATATCTTTCTGAAGGTCAGTACCGAGATGAAACCTAGTGTGTCGAGATATTCCCCATTTATTTTCAACGGTTACTACTAACTAAAATATTTACAAGTTCCCATGGATCCTGCGTTCCACGCCTGCTTAGGCGACGTAGACAGGGAGAACTTTAAAATACCAAATACTATTTTTTTCAATTTTTTTCTAACTTTTTTCGATTTTTTTTCTTCTGACACCTAATACATGTGTGTTCCCATGGATCCTGCATTCCACACTTGCTTAGGCGACGGAGACAGGGGGACCACACACATAACTCTAAAACACTAACGTATTATTCATGTGGGGCATGATCTCAACACACTAAATGTCATTCCAGCGCTAATTAACATGTCGATGCTAGGACCCACCAATACTCTCAGAGAAACACGAAATTGCAAATAATAAAACAGAACGTGATGTGGTGGTGACAACTATCATGTTATTTCTAACACCTGAACTCTGTCTCCTTTATGAATAGACCATCTAGCTGGGCACACCAATCCTTATAGCAAAATGGCTAAGTTTCCATCTACCTAGAGTGGTTACTGTCACCCTGAATTGTTCACATGCTTCTAAATTCCAAATCTTATTAATCCTAAAAAGTCTCCCAATACCCCCAAACTTAAATTAAACAGTGTCCTCAATGTTTAGAAACAAAGAACAGTACCAAAAGAGTAAAAGGAGGGAAGTCGGAAAGATAGTACCTGAATGAAGCGTAGTAATCCTTCTAAGTAGAAAAATAAAGCTGTAAAAATCCTAAAAATCTAATACATACATACACAAACGACTCTGATGGTCAATCACATTATGCTGGGTCCTCCAGAGGGACCTCCTCAATATTACCTGTAGGGTTAGACTCTAAAAACGGTTTCAGTCGTTGACTGTTGACTTTGGTGATGTTTCCACTATCTTGAGTCTCAATCTCAATAGCTCCATGAGGAAAGACAGTGCGAACCACATATGGACCTGTCCACCGAGATCGTAACTTCCCGGGGAACAGATGTAACCGTGTGTCATACAGAAGAACTTTTTGACCTGGAGAAAATGACTTTCGTAAAATATTCCTGTCATGCACGAGTTTCATTTTGTTCTTATACTCCCTAGCACTATCATAAGCATCAATCCTAATTTCTTCCAACTCATTGAGCTGGAGTTTCCTCTGAGCACCTGCCTTGTCAAGTGAATAATTTAGCTGTTTCACAACCCAATATGCTCTATGTTCTAACTCAACAGGCAAGTGGCATGCTTTGCCAAAAACCAAACTGTAGGGGGACATTCCTATTGGGGTTTTAAACGCAGTACGATAAGCCCATAAGGCATCAGTAAGCCTTGCTGACCAGTCTTTCCTATTTGGGTTGACTGTCTTTTCTAGAATACGTTTTATTTCCCTATTGGAAACCTCTACCTGACCACTAGTCTGGGGATGATAAGGGGTGGTCACCTTGTGAGTTATACCATATTTCTTCATCAGAAGCCTAAACGGTCTATTACAAAAATGTGACCCACCATCACTAATTATAGCCCTAGGTGTACCAAAACGTGCAAAAATATTATCATTCAAAAATCGGACCACTACCCTATGGTCATTAGTTTTACACGGTACCGCTTCTACCCATTTAGACACGTAGTCTACGACAACAAGGATATAGAGATTACCTAGAGAACTAGGAAAGGGACCCATAAAATCAATACCCCATACATCAAATATCTCAATAATCAAAATCGGGTTCAGGGACATCATGTTTCTACGGGTCACGTTTCCTAGCTTCTGGCATCTGTCACAAACAACACAATGGCTGCGGGAGTCTTTAAACAGTGATGGCAAGTAGAATCCACACTGCAATATCTTAGCAGCAGTCTTCTTGGCACTAAAGTGACCTCCACAAGCCTGATTGTGACAAAAAGAGATAATATTGGACTGATCAGTCTCAGGGATACATCTCCGGATAATCTGGTCTGGACAATACTTAAACAAGTAAGGATCATCCCAAAAGAAGTGTTTCACCTCAGCTAAAAACCTAGAACGATCTTGTCTACCCCAGTGTTGGGGCATTCGACCAGTAACAAGATAGTTCACTATGTGTGCATACCAAGGTGACTCAGAAACAACAAAGAGTTGTTCATCAGGAAAACTATCCCTCACAGGAGGGGAATCGTCTTGAGTGTCTAAGACTAGCCTAGACAAGTGATCGGCAACTACATTTTCTGCACCCTTCTTATCCCTAATCTCTAACTTAAATTCCTGCAGCAACAGGATCCATCTTATCAGTCTAGGTTTCGAGTCCTTCTTAGACATAAGGTAGTTTAGGGCGGCATGGTCTGTGAAGACTATAACTTTAGATCCTAAGAGATAAGACCTAAATTTATCTAGGGCGAACACTATGGCTAACAACTCCTTTTCTTTGGTGGTATAGTTCAACTGGGCATCATTCAGGGTTTTGCTAGCATAATAGATCACATGTAGTAATTTGTCTATCCTCTGTCCTAAGACTACGCCTATGGCATAGTCTGATGCATCACACATGATCTCAAACGGCTGAGTCCAATCAGGTGCCTGAACTATAGGTGTAGTAATAAGTAGGGTCTTGAGCTTCTCAAAAGCTCCTAAACAATCATCATCAAAGGTAAACTTGGTATCTTTTACAAGTAAGTTGCACAGAGGTCTAGCAATCAGACTAAAATCCTTGATGAATCTACGATAAAATCCTGCATGCCCTAGGAAAGACCTGATATCTTTGACGGTTCTAGGAACTTGTAGAGTCTTTATAATGTCTACTTCTATGCCCTTGGCAGAGACTATGTGCCCTAGAACTATTCCTGACTTAACCATAAAGTGACATTTCTCCCAATTGAGTACTAGATTCTTTTCTTTACACCTAGCTAACACTAGCGACAAATGACGCAAGCACTCATCAAACGAAGAACCAAGAAAAATCATCCATAAAGACCTCTAGAAACCGTTCCACCATGTCAGAGAATATGCTCATCATACACCGCTGAAATGTGGCCGGTGTATTGCATAACCCAAAGAGCATCCGCCTATATGCAAAAGTGCAAAAGGGGCAGGTGAAAATGGTTTTCTCCTGGTCTTTCGGGTCAATAACAATCTGATTATAACCAGAGTAGCCATCCAAGAAGCAATAATGGCTATGTCCAGCTAATCTTTCTAGCATTTGGTCAATAAAAGGAAGGGGAAAGTGATCCTTCCTTGTGGCTTTGTTCAATTTCCTATAGTCTATACAAACACGCCAACCCGTGGTCACTCGGGTTGGGATTAATTCATTATCCTCATTCTTGACTACAGTGATACCTGATTTCTTAGGGACAACCTGAACTGGGCTGACCCACTTACTGTCCGAAATTGGGTAGATAATACCCGCATCTAGCAACTTAAGCACTTCTGTTCGAACTACCTCCTTCATATTTGGGTTGAGCCTACGCTGCATCTCCCTAGACGGTTTGGACTCCTCTTCTAAATGGATCTGGTGCATACAAACTGTTGGGCTAATTCCCCGAATATCTGCTATGGTCCATCCTAAGGCTTTCTTATTGTCTTGAAGCATGGTTACTAGCCTATTTTCCTGGTCAATATCCAAGTCTGAAGCTACAATCACAGGTAAGGTCTCTGATGGGCCTAAGTACACATATTTCAGAGTATCTGGTAGCTGCTTAAGGTCCAACTTTGGAGGTTCTTCAAGGGAAGGAACTAGGTTTGACTTAGGGACTGGTAAGTGTTCGAACTTAGGTGTCCACCTATTGCTAGTGTCTAACACGGGTACTGAGTCTAGCACGGCATTCACCTCATTAATTTCCCTATCATCAAAATCTAATCCAACGTGGGCTAGACATTTCTCTAACGGGTCTTCTATCAAAGTGTTTGGTAATGACTCCTGAACTAGAGTCTCTATCATGTTGACGGTTTCTAAGCTGGGGTCATCTAACTCTAGTGGTTGATTACTAATGTTGAAGATATTCAGCTCAATAGTCATGTTACCAAAAGACAAATTCATAACATCATTACGACAGTTAATGATCGCATTAGATGTTGCTAAGAACGGACGACCTAGTATAACCGGTATCTGATTCTCTGGATCAGGCACATGTCTGGTATCAAGCACAACAAAGTCCACTGGATAAATAAATTTATCCACTTCAATCAAAACAGCCTCTATGACACCACGAGGAATTTTCACAGACCTATCAGCTAACTGCAAAGTCATCTGAGTCGGTTTCAAATCTCCTAGTCCTAGCTGGAGGTACACATGGTACAGTAGTAAGTTCACACTGGCTCCTAAATCGAGTAAGGCTCTTTCTACCCGGTAGTTTCCTATTGTGCAAGCTATGGTTGGGGAACCTGGATCTTTGTACTTGAGTGTTGTATTATCCTGCAAAATGGAACTTACATGACTAGCTAGAAAAGCTTTCTTATGTACGCTAAGTTTTTGCTTTCGCGTACACATGTCTTTAAGAAACTTGGAATAAGCAGGAATCTGCCTAATTGCATCTAATAATGGAAGGTTGATCGTGACTTTCTTAAAAACTTCCATTATTTCATTAAAATTGGATTCCCTCATAGTAGGTGCTAACAACCTTGGGTATGGGGCTCTAGGCATGAAATCGGTTCTCTGAGGGGTTGCCTCAGGCTCGTCAGAGACTTTATCAGTCTCTTCAACTATTGGGTCAGGGTGAACTACAGTTTGTTCACTATCAGGCCTAGTTACCTTGTTATCCACTACCTTACCATTCCTGAGGGTACTAATTGCATTCACATGACTGGATGATTTCTCACCAGTCGACATTTCATTGACTCCTCTAGGATTGGGTTGGGGTTGACTAGGGAACCTACCAGGTTCTCTCTCTCTCAGAGCCGCAACAATGTCACTAACTGAGGTTTGTAAACTAGAAATAGCTTTTTCTAAGGTATGGAATCTCTGCTCATACATGTTGTCATTGCTAGGATGAGTTGGACCAGCCGAATTCTTATAACTGAAGCCTGGAGGACCTTTAGCATTACTAAAATGACCTTGAGCCTGTCCTTTCGACCATGAAAGGTTCGGGTGGTTTCTCCAGCCAGGGTTATAAGATTCCGAATATGGGTCGAACTTTCTGTGGTTATCAAATCTAGTGTTATTATAAAAAGCAAAAGCCTGCTCTTCGAATTGGTTGGGCTCTGAACTACTAGCTTGATTCATTTCGACCAGTTCTAGCCTTCTAGATAAGGCTTTTATTTGGGCCTTTGGATCAAAAGATCCTTCTACCCTATTAACATTTCCTCTTCCTAGAAGAATTGTTGTTTTTGGCTCCTTAATGCTCTCCCACTGCTGGGTCTTTTCGGCGATGTCACTTAGAAGTTTCATCGCCTCAGCAGGAGTCTTACTGTCGAAGCTTCCGGTTGACAAAGACTCGACCAAGGTTATAGATGCGTAGTCCAAACCCTCATAGAGGATCTGAACTAGCCTTAACTCTTCTATTCCGTGGTCTGGGCATTGGGACAATAAGTCATTGAACCTTTCTATATACACATACAGAGGCTCTCCCTCTAGATGGGAAAACGTGCATATTTTTTACCTAACAGACGAAATTTTGTTCCTAAGAAAGAACTTCTGAATAAAAGCTGAAGTAAGTTGGGCATAGGTTTCAATTGACTGAGGGGCCAAGCTATACAGCCACGACTTGGCTTTATCTCTTAGCGAAAAGGGAAATAATCTAAGTTTAATAGACTCGTCATTCAAGTCTCTAATCCTGATTGTGCTACATATTTCCTCGAATTCCCTAACATGAAAATAGGGATTTTCGTTTTCTTTTCCTAAGAATAATGGAAGCATCTGGATAATTCCGGGTTTCAGTTCGTAGCTCACTTCAGTAGTGGCTAACTTGATGCAAGATGGACGTGAGGTCCGGGTCGGATTCAACAAATCCTTCAGAGATGTCATTGCTGACACGGTCTCGGGAGTGACTAGTTCACTCTCAGTTGGCTTCTCAAGGTTAAGGTGAACTACAAGTCTTCCAATAATTAACCTACCTTGAGATTCTCTATCCCAAGTTCGCCTTAAGGGCGTTCTTGGTATGCAAAAATTAACTCCTAACAAGCAATTAATCAAACACAATCGTGCCCTGACTCAACCAAATCAAACCTAAATCTAGCAAACAACAAGCATGATGGTTCCACTTAGATTGTCTCTAGACCAGCTTCTATTTTTTCAAAAAGCAACTGGTTACAATTCTAGCAAACCTCTTAGAACGATCTGAATTAGATTAAGTCGAAGAGAAACAGGAGAAGCTCAATGGAGCTTTGATACCCCTGTCTCTTTGGCACTTTTCCTCGGGTTACAAGGCGGCTCTAATCAACTTAAAATAATCATCCTGAGCTTCGAGTTAGGCTAATAAAGTAACCCGTACGGTCCTTTTGAACGATTTTCCAATAAGCTCGATACCCTATAGGTCTCTTTCTAGTCAAGATTTTAGGCTTAGGTTCGCGTAGGTTTCGTTTTCCTAAGGCGGGCAAGAAGGTGACGGTGATGAAATCCGAAACCTTATCTTGTATGGCCAGGCCTTGCCCTTTACTATGCAAAAATTAAAGTCCGTATTCAGTCCTCAACATATATGCACACAAAGGCGTCCAGAAAACCCACTGACAGGAGATTCGTGGGTTGGTCGAAGTTTACCTCCCGTACCAGACGGGTGACGAACCGTTGAAGTCGACTCGGCCCACTAATATCCTTTTCAATAGTGTGCGAACCCGAGGGGACGAGACAGTATCCTAATTGTCGTCCTTCCCTGCACACACTTTGATATTTAACTACCCTTCCGTAGGGTTTAAAAATAATAAAATATCCAAAGTCCCAAAAATAATGTCCAAAAGTGTCCGAAAAATAAAAGAAAAATTACAGAATTAATAAAAATCCTAATACAATTTTCTAAACTAATTAAAACTAATTAAAAAAAAAACTAAAAATCTAATTAAGAAAAATAAAATCTTCGATCTCTTTTTCGTTCTTTAAGCTTTTCCCTTTTAATTCCAAGTCTTTAGCTTTAATTCCAAAACTTTGGCGTACTTTCTTTTCGATCCAAAATCCAACCTGTAGCAAAAAGAGAAATACCAAAAGAAACGTAAAATAGAACAAAGTAAATTAATAAAAATAAAAATAAAAACCAAAAAATAAATCTAAAACCCTAAACCTAAAAACAAGTCCGCGTCGGCGGCGCCAAAAATTGATGTAATTTTAATAGTGGTAAATAAAGTGTTCGATTCTCGAACTTGCGAAGGTAATGATTCTAGAAAATAATGGACTTAGTCTAATTAATTAAAAATCAGGAAAATAAACTAGAGATGATTTTTAGAATATATGGAGAAAACCAGGAATCAAGATTCAGTTATTTCTAACAATTTATGTGATTAATCATACAATTCTTTTAAATAAATTAAACTCAAATATTGCCAAAATAGGTTTTATGCAAACAAGTAGAGGTAAATCACAAGCATGGGACATCAGAGGTTGTCAACCCAGCATGACCCATCAAATAAAAACACCACTACTGAATGAAAACCGTTTTTCTATTTCGAAACTATGCAATTTTAACAAGTAAAGAATTGTAAATAATTAATTAAAAATATACTTACCACATAAAATTGAGAGAAAAACCTCCTCCATCATCCCAGTAAATAAACTTAGCTCATGGTGAAGAAAACTTGCTCAAAAGATCTTTTCATTGCTCAAAAAGTTGATTACAAGGTGAAATAATGGTGCAACAGCTGAACAGATAGTGTATAAATGTCATAGAACAGGGTTCAGCCGTTACACAAAGCTTTAAGCAACATGAGTGTTTAAAATCTAAGGCAACAGGAGCAGAGCTGTAACGGTGGAACAGCAACGAATGCAGATGTTGTTGCTCTTTCTTCTCCGATGAAGGCTGATGAAGAACAGTGCCGGCGATGCACCAGCAGGTGATCGGCGGTGACCGGAAGTTGCCGGAAGTGATCTCTAGGGGTGTGTGCTGATTTTTCTTGGTTTCTCTTGGTTTATATAGGTTGTAGAAACCCTAGAGAGAGTTCTAAACCTAGTAGAACTCTCTCAAACCACTCACAAATCCCAATCCTAATTGAAACATGATTCCGGCCACATACATGATTTCCGAGCTGATTTTACGCGATTTTTCTGCTGTTTCTCGATTGTTCTGACTTGTATGGGATATCTTCTAGCGTGTGGAACAATCTGGAAGCAAAAAAATTCGCAAATCACTTGAACAGCGTACACAGTTGAATCTCCGACGATTCCCGCTGAGTTGGATCGGCGACTCGGCTGAGTTGACTCGCTGGCTCGACTCGCCTGGTTGACTCGACCGATCCTAGGGTGTCCCTTATCCATTCTTGGGGTGCCAATAACACATGTCCTTGGGGTGCCTTTATCACTTTTGAGCCAATTTTTCCACAAATCTTTATTCTTCTAATGTACCTACAAAAGCATAAAAGCACGTAATATTTACAAAATCGAATACTAACTTAATAGAAACTAAGGTGCAATTTAGACACTAAAATGTGTCTATCATCCTTCCATATATACTTCTTCTTCTAACTCGCCATGGAGGAAGGCATTCTTAACATCAAATTGATGGAGGGACCATCCCTGGTTGGCTGCTACAGAAAGAAGAACCCTGATGGTGTTCATTTTGGCTACCGAAGAGAAGGTTTCTTAGTAGTCTACACCATAGGTCTGGGTGTACCCCTTCTATACCAGTCTCGCCTTGTATCTTTCGATAGTTCCGTCTGCTTTGTACTTGATAGTGAACACCCACTTACAACCAACTGTCCTTTTTCCTGGAGGTAAGTCACATAATTCCCATGTTCCATTCTTTATCAATGCTTCTATTTCTGTTTCCATAGCTTCCTGCCATTCTTTCGTCGACATTGCTTCGTGCACAGTTCTCGGAATTTCCTTAGTGCATAACATCGCAGTAAACACCTTCGCTTGTTTTGATAAGTTTCCTCTTGCAAGATCACCTATCGGATATCTAGAAGCTCGTGGTTCATGTTCTGGCAAGTATTTTCTCGGTGGTATACCTCTGTTCTTTCTTGGTGGCAGCACATATCTATCTTCCTCCTCTTCCATTACTAGTTCAGTTAAAGGGCTGTTATCAAGGTCAATTACATCACAAATATGTTGATCAGTTAGGGGGTTTCTTACCTCCGGAATATCGAACACAAGGGAGTCTCGAGCTGATGGTTCGGGCGAGGAGTGTTGTACAGTGGTCAGATGTGGCAGCTCGGCAGTGTTGATAGTGCTGTTACAAGTATTCCTCCTGTGGTATACTCGAAGTGGAAGTTCGGTGGAGTTGGAGTTGGCAGCAATAGATTCAGGTTCAGCGAAAATAGGACCTGTAGCCTGAACTTTATTGTTCTCGACAGGGCCTGTAGACTGTGCATCTGTCGCCTGAACAGCAGGACCAACAGGACCTGTAGACTGAACATCAACATCAGTCAATTGATTGTGTTCAGGCGCAGACAACTCGGGCATATCAGTAGGCAGTTCCGGAGCAACAGTAGGCAGTTCCGGATCAATAGCAGGATCAACAAGACCTGTAGTAGAATGTACATCAACATCAGTAGCAATCTGTTCGGTAGCTTCAGGTATCGAAAACCAACTCAGGGAATCTCTTGAATCCTGAATCTCCCCCTGATTCCTGAGTTGGGAGGAGGAGTAGTGTTCGAACTCAACGAAGTTACAGTCCATACTAACAAACATGCAACGAGAGGGAGGATGATAACAACGACACCCTTTCTGATGGATTCCATATCCTACAAAGACACATTTAAGGGCACATGGGTCGAGTTTTGTTCGGGCAGTTTTTGGAATGTAAACAAATACTGATGTTCCAAAGATGCGTGGTGGTAGAGTTAGGATTGAAGGTATGTCTGTATGAGTAGAAAGAGTATGTAAGGGTGTTTGATGGTTGAGGAATTTTGTTGGTAATCTTTTGAGAAGGTAAGTTGATGTTGCTACGGCTTCAGGCCAAAAATGTTGGGGTACTTCGGATTCAATCATAAGTGCTCTAGTCATTTCAAGAAGGATTATATTCTTTCGTTCGGCTACCCCATTCTGTTGGGGTGTATTAGTGCATGTAGTTTGATGGATGATGCCATTTTGGTTGAAGAAAGCTTTTAGGTTGTGGTTCACATACTCCCCCCCATTGTTGAAACGAAAAATTTGGATTTTTTTGTTGAATTGAGTATGAACCATTTGTTATAAAGAAATGAATCTATCAGAAACTTCTGACTTATTTTTCAGAATATAGATCCAAGTTGTGCGAGTGCAGTCATCAATAAACAGGACAAAATATCAAAAGACTGAGTGTTGAGAGTTTGGTGCTGGACCCCAGACATCAGAATGAACTAAAGAAAAAATTGACTTTACTCTCGTATTATTTGGACGAAATGATTTTCTGTGGCTCTTGGCCAGAATGCAAGTTTCACACAACTCGTGTGTTTTATTCAGAAATAAAGAATGAAATAACATCTTAAGATACCCTAATGAGGGATGACCTAACCGGCGATGCCAAAGCCAAAACTGTCTGTCCGTCGTCCTGTGAGCGAGTCTAGCAACACCTTGTTGAGCCACCTCATCAACCGTGTACAACCCTCCTCGTTCAGTGCCACGCCCAATAATCTCATGTGTAAGAATGTCCTGTAAGATACAAAAGGTAGGGTACATTATTACTCGACAATTGAGTTCACGAGTAACTTGAATTATTGACAGAAGTTTACAAGACAGAGTAGGGACATATAAGAATATTAATCTAATATGGGGAGATATTTCTGTAATTCCCGCTCCTTCTACCATTGAAACACCCCCATTTGCTGTGTGAACCTGTGTTTTTCTGGTTGGGCATGATCCAATAATATCTGTAGGATCATAAGTCATAGTATCGGTAGCCCCACAATTGAAAATCCATTGCCTATCCTTCTATGTACATTTCCCAGAATACTTCTGAGCTTCCATAGCTATGCCTACAGTTCTGTCAGAAGTATTGTTAGAGTTTAAACACAAGTTCTGAACCCAACTGTTCCCATTACCTTTCTCTTCTGTACTGCTGTTATGGATGAATTCTGCTGCAGTACGATCTGCCATCATTCTAGCAGCAACACCGTTGTTAGTCCCTTCACTAGTCTGAGCTTCAACAGCAACCATGGTGTCTCGGTCAGCAACAGTAATTTCAGA
This sequence comes from Papaver californicum, assembly GCA_023531435.1. Lineage (NCBI taxonomy): Eukaryota > Viridiplantae > Streptophyta > Magnoliopsida > Ranunculales > Papaveraceae > Papaver > Papaver californicum. Next base: position 62,122 of record JAJJMC010032531.1, on the reverse strand, counting down.
GGTGCTCATAGCTATGGCAGCCTTACTGTTACCCATTTTTCCTGGCTTATGGCCATCCTCCCACCAATCCGGGAAGCCAACAAGTCTGAAGCAAGTTTCCTTTGTATGTTTCGACATACCGCAGTGAGTACAATGTAGCTTAGACTTGTCTGTGTATGGCTTAATCATGCTCTTGTTGTCCATTTGCTTCCGTTGGCCATGTCCCTGCAATCTTTCACCTGAGTGTTTAATGAACAATCCAGTTCCTAGTCCACCTTGTGATGATGAATCTTCATCACTTATTGGCTTCAGTATACGAGACCTAGCAACCTCTTTTCTTACAGTTGCGCAGGCAAATTCAACCGAGGGAAGTGGCTCAGCGCGAAGAATCTCTCGGCGAATCACTTCATACTTACTATTTAAGCCCCCCCAGAAAATTGAATAAACGATTTTCTTGTGTGATTTTGTTGTAGGTTGAGATGTCTTCATTCGATTTCATTGGGTTTGGCCTTCTCCGATCAATGGCCAACCATAAGGCCTGTAGGGAATTCCAGTAGTGTTCGAGAGTTTGATTGTGTTTGTCGACTTGCCTGATTGTGTAAGTCATAAATCTGTAGCGCATCACCACCACTTCCATAGGTAATGGCTAAAGCATTCCAGAGGTTCCTTGGCCGATGTGTACTCTGCAACGTTGTTGATAAGGTTTGGCTCAATATTCTTGAGAATCCATGAAAAAACTCCCAAGTCATCTTGTTCCCACCAAAGAAACCCTGGATCATCTCCTGTTGGTGCTTGGGTTTGTCCAGTGATGTGTTCTGTCCTTCCTCTGACTCCTATCTCGACTCTCATGAGCCGTGCCCAGAGAGGATAGTTCTCTCCATTCAACTTAATACTGATCTCCACCTTTTCTGTGCTGGATGTATTGGATTGAGTTGTGCTGATTCCGTTTTTGAGAAGTTTTGCAATCTGTAGAATGAGAGCATCAGGGATCTCTTCACTTGTTGTTGTGCTGGATTCTGACATGATTCTGTACAGAACCCTTCTGATTTGGATTGGTTGTTCTAAGCTTTAAGGTTTGTATAAGAAGCAAAAGAAATAGAAGTAAAAGAAATCATGATTTTCTGGATCGAACTTTGCTCTGATACCATGTTAACTTGAAGAGTTTTATTCTATTTGTCAGTTAACTTTTATTACAGAAGAAAACAAGGTTTATAGCTTACCTCATGAGATATATTAGGAAGCAAAACAATATTCTAAATCTGATACGTATTCTAAATCTGATACGTATCTTATGCATATCAATGCATACCCTACAAAATATCCTACGTATCAGGTTGGATATTCTGACAACACCTTATTTACAAAATGAGTACATGAATGCAGGATACAAATGGTACCACCGGAGCCGAAATACTAATCCTATATCCTGATGCTCTCAATGTAATATGGGGTGGACCTAGCTTGAACAATCGTTACTGGAAACGTACACCTATAGCCGGAGCCGGATCACAAACAGAAGCACTTGAACTCGTTGGAGTCTACTGGCTCGAAGTTAGTGGGAGATTACCGTTGAGTCATTTCACCCCTAGAAAGAAATACAAATTGTACTTTGTCATACAAATGAACCAGAATTCGTCGGGTTGGGATAATTACGACTCATGGTTTAATATTCGAATAGCAGGACAAAGATCCCAACGGCTAAAGATGAGATTTAATGCACTTACCCGAAGTGATTGGCATAATGTTCCTAGTGATGGTCTTGAATTCACTGTCCCTCAGGAAAGTAATTCATGTCAGGCATTAACTTTCGCAATGTATGATATCGAATGCGAAGAACTTAAAAAGGGTCTTCTTATTAGAGAAGTAAGAATTGAGGAGGTGATCAATAGGTATACTCGCTTCTAAATCAAGGAATTAGAATAAAAATCGATATCTATATCTACTGTTGTTTGCTTAATTTGTACTTAAAAATCTGTATTGTACTTAATGGGGCATAACATCCATATAAAAAAAAATGTAATGTGTCCCCTCATCCATAACAACCATTTCGATTCTACTTGCATCTTGGCCTGATGTGCAAGTGGATATGTACTGTCCAGATTGCTTCAACAAGTCCTCATCTCTTCTAGTCGCTGTGGACAAGATTGCTTACAGACTTTTTTTATCCTCTATGGGGCCTCGGGCAGTATATTCGTTAAAATCTCATGTGATGCAACTCATATCATCATCAAAGAACAGAAGATGGGGGGGATGACAGACTTGACGCCTTTTGGTTTTTGGGCGCAATGTGCATAAATAAAAAACAGCAGGTTTCTAGAAGATGATGCGGCTGCTGCTGCAGAGACTTTATTTTCCACCCACCTAAAATTTGTTTTGCACGGCATTAACTAAACAAAGTATGCAGGGAGGAACACGTGAATGCATTTTGTGAATATAAAGTGTATACTAAATGCCAAGGCCGTGATATTGGGTACAACCAACACACTACACACTGTAGTCAGCAAAATACTGTTTTGTTTTAAGGGATGTGGGTTATAGGTCCAAAGGTGTCACTGTCCAAGTACATTAAACCCAATAAAACAAATTTGACACAACCTCATTGTAAACCAACTGTCCATATTACCCTTGCTTATAATACAATCCAAATCCATTAAAAAAAACACGCCCGTGCACCCCATTAACCACGAAAAACTCTTCCATTTCCTCGTCTTCATCTTCATCATCTATTGCCAACATTAGTCGACTCAGACATTGAAAAGATGAAAAGATAGAAATCATCATCAGTAGCTTCGTCTTCATCATCGTCGTCTTCATCTTCATCATCCTCGTCTTCATCTTCATCATCAATAACTTCATCATGCTCATCTGCATTATCTACAACTAGATTCAGAATCAAACCAATTTCAAAATATTGACGAAACGGTTGTTCATTATCATCAGTAACATTTTCAACCTAAAATAAAAACAAAATCATAGATCAAAATAAAAAATGGTTTCATCATCTGTTAGGTTTAGGTTTCATCTGTTTCGAAATCAATCTTTCATACTTAGGTTCAAAGATAGAAAGTTCACCCTTATTTATTTATGATTCAATTATGTTCAGTTTTGGTTTCATCGTTTTTTTTCGTTCAATAAAATTTCAGATGAAAAAAAACGATGAAACCTTTTGGGGTTTCATAGTTTTTCTTTTTTCATTCAAATAAAAAAAAAAAACAGATGAAAAAAACACTATGAAACCAAAAAACGTTTCATAGTTTTTCTTTTTTCATTAAAATAAAAAAAAACGGATGAAAAAAAGCACTATGAAACCGAATAAGGTTTCATCCATTTCAATTACATTTTTCTGAAGAAAAAATGTCTCAGCATATAAAAAACAATAAAACCGAATAAGGTTTCATCCATTTCAATTACATTTTTCTGAAGAAAAAATGTCTCAACATATAAAAAAACAATGAAACCGAATAAGGTTTCATACATATCAATTACATTTTTTTGTTTCATCTTACTACAGATGAAACAAAACAAACGATGAAACCTTTTGGGTTCCATAGTTTTTTCATCTATAGTAGATGAAACAAAACAAACGATGAAATCTTTTGGGGTTTCATAGTTTTTCTTTTTTCATTCAAATAAAATTACAGATGAAAACAAAATGATGAAAAAACTATGAAACCCCAAAAGGTTTCATAGTTTTCCTGACATTTCACCAACAAAAAACCCAAATTTGACAATGATGATATATCATTATATTTTGTTGAAGATTTTCGGCGATGACGATCTGGAGGTGTTGATGATGTTTGTAGAGGAGAAAAGGAGGAAGAAGAGGTGTTGTTGTTGGTGGATTTGGACATACAGTGGTGGAGGAGAAACAATAACGACGAGGAAGCGATGGGAAAGGAGGAGGTGTTGTTGGTGAAGGATACGAAGGTGTTGTTGTGGCGGAGGAGGTACTGTTGTTGCTGGTGATGGTGGCAGAAGAGATATTGTTGCTGCTGGTGATGGTGGTGGAGAGGAGAAGAAGAAGAAGAGAGGTGTTGGTGAAGGATACGAAGGTGTTGTTGTGGCGGAGAAGGTACTGTCGCTGCTGGTGATGGTGGCAGAGGAAGTATTGTTGTTATTGGTGATGGTGGTGGGGAGATGAAGAAGAAGAAGAAAATTAACATACCTAGGTTATATATGAAAGGACATCTCGGTATATTGAAAATAATTAAAATCTAAATTTAATTAGTATTAAGTGAAATTGAGTTTTTATCTCATTTTTAATAAAAATAGCTTTTCGAGGGTTTTATGCATGGTAAGTTTGTTCACCTTGATTTTTTATACCAAATTTTGTTTGTTTTAAGCTTCTGTCAATCGGTTGAAAACCTTATGTCCATCGATTGAAAACCTTTCTTTTTTCTCGCTTTAAACAAAAACATACGACTCTGCAACTAAAACCCACCAACACCATTACAACAACCACCGCTCAGCTAGCTGAACCAGGTAATACCTCTCTCACTTTCTCTGTCTACTTTCCTTCTCCGTTAAACCCTAGATTGAAGTCAACTGTTTGCTTGACTTTTGTATGTTCTTCTGTTTCACAATCTCTCCTAGGGTTTTAAATAGTTCCATCTTTGGATTCTTAAAATCTATTTTACTCAATGAACTAAGCCATTCTATTAAAATAAAACGCACATCAGTTGTTTACCACTACCTCCAGTGTCTTTTTAAAACGCACATCAGTTGTTTGATCGATGTTTCCTGTAGATCATTTGCAGATAGATGCTGAATGTTAGAGTGAAGTATGGCTCATTCTATGGGTTATAGTTGTAGTGTTATGTTATAATGTGTACATCGAATTGATCAATCCTGAATGATGTCAAAGATGTGGTGAGAAGTTTAATCCTTATTCTAGTGCTAATGCTTTTAACATCAACGTGTTGCGTGTTGGGTTGCCATCTTTGAACATTAACACTTAAGCAAAAGTTGATAATTTTGGTTCTTCTTCTTATTATTATTAGTATTTTTTTTTTTGGTTCTCTATTCAAACCATTATTAAGGGGATTTGAGTTTTATTACACAGATACTGATAAGAAATGGTACAGGCTGTACAGCGCTCACCTTAAGTTGTGTTCTTGACCTCAGGGTGAGTGCGCAACTGCAGACTCATTGAAAGATGAGCTCCTTGGTCATCTTTCAAACTTAAAATGTGGGGTCTCTTATACATTCTACATCAAAAACTCTTTGAGCTGCAGATTAAGACTGTGTTCCATATTTCCATCTTTTTGTGTCATTGCCGATTACTTCCGTAGACTGATAAAACACCGCCTACCTGCAGGTGATAAAGGATCTAAGTAATTATTGTTTGAGTCGTCAATTCGTGTTTGACGATGAAAGTGTAAGTGAATACCATCATCCCATACCTCTGAATAGCTTAGTTTCTTGGATCAGTTAGTTTTGACGTAGTGCTAAATTATGTGATTCTTAGTTCATGTATTTATTGGCACATCATGTTATGTAGGAAAAAAGCTAATGCTGGCGCACTTACCAATTTGGAAGTGCTCAACTTTTTACGAGCTAGAGGAGCCTCAGCAGATCCCACACGAGTAATTGCTTCTGTTTCTCCTTCTGAGTACCAGGTAAGACCTGACACGTTCTGATGATGTGAGCTGAAGTTCTACATTATAGAGTATGGAGTGCTCATATTCATTCAATGTTTTTAGGTTTATGATTATTTGGTTGAAACTGCTGCTTGTAATCAAACACAAGAGAATATCAATGAGTTCTTGAAGAGCTGTGAGAAGTTTAAACTTGCGAAAGCAGAGAAGCTCAACATCATTAACATTAGGCCATCAACTCAAGTGGAAATTGACCCAGTAATATTACTTTCAAAATCCTTTTATTAGTTCCTATTATATGTTTTTGTAAATCATTCTTATTGTTTGTTGCACACTCTTCTTTACGTATTAGCATGCCATATATGTAATCATTCTTGTTTAGGTTTCCTCTGTATTGACTAATAAGGCATTTTAGAATTCTATCTTGCGCATTCCGTAATTGCTAGAGCTTTATATAGACAGAAATAAATGAATAGAAATTCTTGTGATTTCGGTTTAGGTTTAATTGTTTCAAGATTCACAACCGCTATCTCAGGAATTGCTGCACAGACACTTATACGCCTCCCAAATGTGTTTGAAATCTTATATCTCAATGAGGCAATGTTTTAACTTAGTGTATAATCTGAATCTATGTTAACCATTATAGATTTGTATACTCTTCTTGACGGCTTCACCAGTCTATATTATTTGAAATTCGACCTAGTAGGCACGATTGTCTGAACCCTTACGTTTTTTTGAAATTGGCAAAAAATGAGAGATCTTTCAGATTCATCAATCTGGTAGCGTGACAACATGGTTGATGGCCTATCAATTGCGGAATCATTTTTGCTCAGCAATCAGCATGTGTAGGCTAAACATTTGTTATACCTTCTGATTAAATTAGATACCTTAAAACTTCCCTGATTCCTCTGCTTCAGTCCATTTTTATTAGCTTCTTCGAATTTATAGACTGTGGCAAGATGTTTTCTATTGAAAATCATGGACTTATTACTTCTGTTACTGTGTCCATGTGAGCAGATTATTGAAGAGTGTCAGAAACGCTTGAAGGATGAACAAGTTGAAGAGTTGGTGGAGCTGATAGCAAATTTATTTCCTCCACCACCAAAGCCTGAAGGTGCAGATGAGGGTGAAGAAGGAATTCCTGATTGTTTGCCAATGGAAGGCACAAATGATGTTAAAGGAGCTCCAGATGAGGCTAAAGAAGGAACAGATGGATTAACGCTGGATGATACAGATGAGGATGCAGAAGGATTTTCCGACGGCTTTCAACTGGAAGATACAGATGAGGATAGAGAAGGAACTGCAGATGGCTTAACACTGGACGATACAGATAAGGGTAAACAAACAATTCCAGTTGGGTCAACAGTAGAGAAAGAATATTAAGGTTTCACAAAAATGAATCAATAACATGTTCATTACCTATAATTGCACACTAAATTGTAACTCTTAACCATTTATTATCTATTTACTTTTGGTGCTTCATTTTACAAAACCACATTGATGTACTTTGCACACACAAAACCCTGCTTATCACCTACGGAATCTGTCTATGTCTAGCACCTGAAAATTCAGCGTGATAAGTTTATAAGATCACTTTGGAATAAAGTAGTTGATTGAAATCAAAAGAAGTACAAGATAGAAGTCTATAGGATATTTATTCTATTTGCATTTTCTTTTTTAACTTTGGTCTCTTTAAGGATGTAGAGAATATCATCTCAGGACAGTTTCCTCAAGTCTCAAGTAGTAAGCATACTGTAGAAGGTAGATCTTCCTTCCCCAACACCTTACTTGATAGTTTTCTTCTTTTGTTTTACTTTTCCAAAAAGCATGGTAAAGATATTTGAGCCATGAAGAAGATTTTACTTTGTAGCTGAAGTGAGAAAGAAGGTAGAAATATATTCTTGGGCTCTATAAGATCATACTTAACTAGAGTTGGTACAAGGAAGCCTCTCTTTTGCTTTTTCTTCTTTTTAAAGTTTCGAAGATTATATACAGAGTAACATGATCAGTATTGGTACAAGGGGATGGACTTGGTCCTTTAGATTTTTTCCTGTTCTTCTTGTCAGGTTTATATAAATTAACATACCCGAGTATATAAAGCTACAAAGAAAAACACTAGTTGTAAATCCTCAATCTACCTTCTGTTTCTTCCATCAACAATGTCCCAGGAAAGTGAATTACCCACAGAAAATATTGGGGCCTTGAAGAAAAGAATGTTTAAGAAAGCCATGGGAGGACTTTGGGAAGATGTCGTGGCGAATTATGCAAATCCACTGGCTCAGGAAATCACGATCACTAAATCAGGAGACACACTGTTACATGTAGCAGTTTCTGATGGTCAAGTAGAGACGGTGCAGAAGTTGATTGATCTAATTTCGAAGGAAAATTTGTTAAGGGTCTTAAAGATTGGAAACCATAGAGGGAATACACCACTTCATTTGGCAGTGGCATCGGGTAGTGTAGAGATGTGTGAATCCATTGCAGAAAAAAGTTGTTGTTTGGTAGGAGTTCGAAACTACGATAGCGAGACACCACTGTTCTTAGCTGCTTTACATGGAAAAAAACAAGCATTTCTCTCCTTACATTCTTTTTGCGAACATAGTGATTACTCTTACTGTAGAAGGAATGATGGGGAAACCATACTACATTGTGCAATCAGAGGAGAATACTTTGGTGAGATTCATTTGTAATTTAACACTTTGTTAGTTATTTTTAAGAATCCGTATGTAACTCACCTACATTTTGGTAAAGATGTGAACGCAAGTATGACTTTTATCTCTTTGTGGATAGACTTGGCATTCCGTATAATCGGACTATATGAGCACCTTGTTGACAACAACAACGAGAAGGGCCATTCACCACTTCACCTACTTGCTCTTAATCCTTCTGCGTTTAAAAGTGGAAGTCGCCTTGCAAGATTTGATCTAATCCTCTACTACTGTAAGAGATACTGAATTCAAATGTCTCCCTGTCTTTTATTATCTTCTCTAAATTTGCGTATCTTTTTGCTGTCTAGGTATAATTGTGGATCAGCTCACTCCGAACACCAGCTACAATTATGTCTCGCAAAGAAATGTTACTAGTAGAGAAAGCTACTGTCCTGAAAACTACAGAACTTGCCTCACCTTATTCCAATTCTTCAAGCAACTTATTCTTGTCATAGGTAAAGCGGGCAATCAAAAGATCCCAAGGCATTTTCATCATCAGAAAGTTAGACAGTTTACACAGACATTACTATTACTAACCATTTTTGTGTTTCTAGTTAGTCGTAAACATGTAAGGGATCTCCATAAAGGGGATACAGAGAACCCAAATCAAGTGCCACAGGAGTCTTCCAGTAAGTTTGCCTCCTGCCCTCCTTTTACACAATTGAGAACTTCATTATGTAGTTTCCGAAAATAAATATCAAATGAAATGACAAATTTGTAGGTGGAACATTGAGTAAGCAGCAAAATGATGAACAGAGAATTGAGGTAAAGAAGAACAAAAGGTTTTTGAGCTATGGGGCATTGGACCCGCGTCATCAGTTGTACCCCCCCAACTATACCACTTGCTTCAACTTCTTCAAACTCGCTATGAAGGCATTGTCAATTTTTCTTGGATTAGGTTTGTACCTCTATAAATTTGAAAATGACATTACTAGGGGTTTGTAGGTGTGCCTTGCAAATGATGCATTATTTGAAAAAGGAATGAGGTCGAAACAAAACTGGCCATAGTATGCATTTCTTTAGTTGAGAATGGTAGTTTGGACCAAATTATTGAAATCACCATTGTAACATCGTTGAAGCACACACTGAATGGTGGATGTAGAAGCTTTAGAATTATCTGACATGGTGAAAATGTTTACCGGTCATGCACAGTAAAAATCAACCACTGGTTTAATTTCAAGCGAGCTTATGCCATTAACAGAGCAAACCCCTTACCTAAACCAGGTGACAGTGTAGCATCCATAAACCACAAATATAAAGTATTACAAAAGCGTTGATCATAGATGTTGAATGTGAATGTAATATAGGATTTATAAGGGTGAGGAAAATCAGAGAGAAGAAAGAGAAACATACATGGGCAGCACAAGTGATGGAAGAACTTGTTGAAAGAGCTTCCGTTTGGGAGTATGAAAATAACGGAGTAGACCCGCACAGACCACTTACTGATGAAGAAACAATGGCCTTTGATGCTGTGGCCACAGCACGAACAGTTCCAAATATTTATGCTTCATCATCTGATTCCGGTGATCGCAGTCGCAGAGCTAGAAAAAAGAAAGCCAAGAAGAGAAAAGGTTAGACTATTTAAGCATATTCTGGCAAGTAGCATGTATGGGCAGGAAATTGTAAATTCACAAGTTTTTATTTGAACTTCTAAAAGGATCCTACGTCCAAACTGGAACCTTTTTTTCTGTTTCTCATAGTATGGAGTTATTACTAGAGAGTAGTCTAGAATCGTTAGCAATTAGTTTCATATTTTAAGTTGTAACACAGTTCACTGATGATGATGGTTCAGGGGTTGTTGAGACTCCGATACTAATTGCAGCCAAGATGGGGGTGACAGAGATGGTGGAGAAAATTTTAGATAAATTTCCTGTGGCAATCCAAGACATCAACTGGGAGCGCAAAAACGTTGTGTTATTAGCTGTGGAGAACAGGCAACCCCATGTCTATCGACTGCTGCTGAAACGGAAAATCCTTCTAGAGAGTGTCTTCCGTAAATTAGATAACAAAGGGAACAGCGCATTGCACCTTGCTGCAACTTTAGGAGAGTACAGGCCTTGGCTTATTCCTGGGGCTGCCCTGCAAATGCAATGGGAAATCAGATGGTACAAGGTAGATACTTTCTTTTACTATCATGAAAGAGTGTGTTTGACTTGAACCATAGATATTGAGCACACAATGATCAAAGGCTGATTTTCTTATGCACGCTGCATAATCTCTGAACAGTATATACTATTCTTACAGAAGTTCGCATTACAAAAAAACTTCACTTTAACTAGGGAAATATATTGCGACTGAGACATTAATATTGTATCTCATAGATTAGATGTTACAAATTTTAAGAATAGGCAGAATTTTAGTGGGTTGTCCTGCTGAGCATGTACAAAATCACCTCAAGATCAGCCTAACATTCACCACGTTGGCTCTCAGTAAACATCACCTTAAGCTCCAGGTATTAAGCACATCAAAGAATCCTAATCCTTATTCAAAATAACCCAGAAGAGAAACCACACCTTTAAGGTCACTTTAAACCATAACGGGCCAAACAATTTTTCCTTGAAATCTTTAACAGTTCAGTCTCATACTAAAAAACTAACATTTCTTTAAATGATTTTGACAGTTTGTTAAAGAATCCATGCCAAGAAATTTCTTTGTGCGTCAGAACAACAAAGGGAAATCACCAAAACAAGTATTCACAGAAACACATTCAGAATTAGTTAAAGAAGGAGGTGCATGGTTAACCAGCACATCTGAATCTTGTTCTGTTGTAGCCGCACTTATTGCAACAGTTGCTTTTGCTACTGCCTCAACCGTCCCCGGTGGAGTTCAATCGGGGACTGGTGCACCGACCCTCGAACAAGAACCAGCATTCAACGTATTTGCTATATCTTCGCTTGTGGCTCTTTGCTTTTCTATTACTTCTGTGATTATGTTTCTTTCCATTCTCACTTCAAGATATCAAGAACAAGATTTTGCTAGTGATTTGCCAAAGAAACTATTGGTGGGTCTTTCTTCCCTGTTTATATCTATAGCTTCAATGTTGGTTTCGTTCTGTGCTGGTCATTTCTTTATACTCAAAGATAAGTTGAGATATGCAGCTTATCCATTGTATGCAACTACTTGTTTGCCAGTTGCATTTTTTGCTGCTGCACAATTTCCTTTGTACTTTGATCTTATTAGAGCTACTTTTAGAAAGGTTCCTCAGCGGAGTTATAAGGTGAATGTTGCTATTTGATCAGCAGCATGGACGCCAATGAAGACAATATATAGGACATGGCAATGTTGCTATCCGGTTATACAATTCGGATACAGGAAAGTGGGCACACGTTTTGTACCTTTAAGGGAGTGTTCAACGCATGCTTCTTAGATAACCTACCTAACTGTAGTTTGTCTGTTCGTTGCTGGGTTAATATTGATTATTTGTGGTGTGGACTAATGAGTGTCTAGTTTTAGAGTGAGTAAGAGTTTTGTGATTTTCAACATTTGATAAACAAAGAATAAAAGGATTGGTATTGTGAATTTCAGTGTGGAGTAACTGAATCTTTAAAGTTTCTTCTTTTGTTACCAATGGTCTCTTTCTCCTTTTCTGTCTCTTGTTTTGTGGCCTTCCTATTACGCAGATATGGGTTCCATAAATAATCAATATTAACCCAACAACGTACAGACAAACCACAGTTAGGTACGGAAATTTATCATTATAAGTTACTATCACTTTTTTAATTTGACCTATTTTTAAGTTAAAATAAAAAATAACACTTTTCCAAAAACGGAGGTAGTATTTTTTTACCAATCTTGATTTAGACAAATTTAGACAAATGTGTTAAATTAATAACTTCATTAGATTTATAAGATAATTAGGTATCATCCCAGCCTATGGCCGGAGCTCAACCTTTTCCATCTTTTTTTATTACATGGTTCGTTTTTAATCATTTTTAAATATTAAAGATTATTTAGTATATGTTATTTCTTATAATGATTGAATTATTGATAACAAAAGATGAATTTATTTACTCTAACAAAAGTTGTGATTTGTGGGATTTTAACTATATTAATTATGGAAATCATATTTATTTTCCGCAATAGGTTTTTACTCTAAATGATAATATGGTATTACTGTTTATATGGTTACTTAATATTATATCTTAGCATACTTAAGACGATCAATCAAACAGTATGTACAATTAAGTATATTTATGCACCATACTCTCTCTTTATTTTATACATCATACTTTGCATGTTTATACATTTAGTAAATTAAGTATCGAAGTTGTATCTATTTATAACAATAGATCACAAATCCATGATCTGCATATTCAATAAACTAAATTTAACTGAAAAAAATTATAACAGTGTCATTCCAGTAAATGAATACATTTATAGTATAGAAATACATATATATATCTATATATATATGTTTTAAAAAACCAAATTAAAAATTACCCGCAAACAAAAACAAATTAAATTAAATACCAAAGCCAAACACAATGTATATATCCTTGCAACTACATTTGTTTCTGTATGAATTATGGTTCTTTTTTTGTTTTAAAATTTAATTCAATTGCTAAGTTTCAGTTTTGGCCTACGGACGAACGATCCATCTCACATAGATCTGGCTCTCAGCATGGCCGTTATTCTACGTGCTCTTATCTTACGGGTTTTTATTATTTTTCGTTGCTGCTCCCATTGTTCGTCGACTTTTATAGGAAACTGCTTCCTATGTAGTACGAAATGCAATTATTCGCAATATGCGTAGAATGTTTTTCTTTGTACATAAACTATTTCACCACCTCCATGTAATTTCTTAGCTTTGATATAGTCATCGGTCAATTTTATCACCGAAAGTATCATACCTCTTGCGGCTATTGGTTCATCCAAGTAGACCGTGACTTCAACTATATCCCTGATTATCACTATTCTCGATCTAATACGTAGTTTGATTTTTCGACGCGGTACACCTTCAAATTGTTTGTCATCTAGGAATTCAGCAGGAAAACCTAGATTAGGTAATATCATAGGGAGTTTTAGCTTTAGTATATCTTCATTGTAGTATGTTTGTTCCTTCAATTGTACGAAACCATCCCTTTTTGAGTTTGTTTTCAAATCTTGTATGGTAGGTATCCAACTATCTATCAAATCTTCCATGGTTGGCGTGTGATTTTTCACGGAAATATCCTATATATTTGATACAATGGTACAATTAGTTTCAAACAAAGTAATAATTATTTAAAACTGTATGAGTACTTATAAAACTTACAAAATTGTATGAACTTACATTTATAAATAAAAATACAATTGTACCTCATATTCGTATCCAAAGTTTTTTTCTGATTCGAGTCTAAAAGCATATTCATATGTACTTTATTTGTAATTAATAAGCCTGAAATTTTCTTTCGTTGTTTTTCTAAATTTGCGTTGTGTAATTCTTTTTTTGTTCCAAATTTTGTCAATGTTGGTTTCCGTACACTTGCTCCAGTCGTTTTTTAGTTTTTCCAAACCTTTTGCTTGCGTTGTGTTTAATTCTTTAATCTTCTCATGGACCCATACTTTGTGCGCTTGTAATCTATCTTCAGATCCCACAAATGGGAAAAGTTAGATAAGATAATATTCTGAACACTCTAATTCCTCCTAGTTGTTAATCTAGCAAACACAATATTTCATAGTTGATAAAGCTGGGTATTTGTTTTCACAACATTGTTGTTGGTAAACATAAATTGTTTAGTTTTTTAAGGATGTAAAGATGCATCTTCGGTTCCATACTATCACATGTTTCTTTTATGTCTTCATCGGAGTCTATTTCAGTGGTCAATAAATTTATATCTGGGTCCCATCCATTAAAGAGTAAATCTATGGTTTCGTTTTTCTGTTATGAGCAATACAATGTTCTTAAAAACAAAGCACGATAATATCCTTTGATATATACATAAGTCAAAAATAAAAGAATTAAACATAGAAGTTAGTCTTACGGTTTTACCTCGGAGGCGAGAAAGACGATATGCTTTATACGTGATTGAAACTATGAAAGTGCATCTCTGTGCTATTTATATAGATTGCTAGTTTCCTTATCTAACTATAATTCTTAATCTAACCAAATTCCTATTTGAATTATGATTTCTTATTTTTTTATGTTTATCTTTGCTAACTTATCTTTGAATTATAACTGAAGCTGAAAATTTTCTATCAAAAGGAAACAATTATCTATTAGGAGACCATTATCTTTTAGGAATATATAACAACAACAAAACAAAACAAAACAAAACAAAAAACATTTTGAATCTTTATTGGAAATATTAGAGATTAGAGAAAGAGATTTTATTTTGACAACACTTTCTATATTTATTTTGAGGTCGGGGAGCTTGCAGATATGGCTGTTGTTAGTGCAGGAAACATTTTGGAAGTCCGAAAGACGATTGCTGAAGCAATGAGTAGAGTAGGGAGGAAGGGTATAATGACATTTGAAGAAGGAAATAGATTTGACAAAAACAAATACGATGTATAAGGGATGCAATTCGGGTGGCGATCAATCAAATTTACATCAAACTAATAATACGAACTCCTAGTAAAATAATTAATGATTTTATATAAAATAATAATAAATAAATTTATGAAATGAACTAAGTAAAGGAAGTTGGTGTATTCGTCGAAGATATGCTTCAATAATCTAACTAAATGAATTATTGTTTGATCTTGAAAATTTATTTCATACTTTGCATAAAATTCTAAATACAAAATTCCACTAATAAGAACAAAAAATTGAAGAATTTGTATAAAAATTATAATTTTGATAATTAAGAAAAAAATCTTCAGTAGTTTAACTTTATCAGAAATTGCCTTCTACGAATAATCAATGGTAAAGTAGGGTACCACATGATAAATACTATTGCTAGTATTGTAATAGTATCCCCACCATCCTCTCCGAACAATATTTCAGCTTCAATCACTTTCTCGGATAATGCTTTCATCAAAAGCGGGGTTCCATTAGTCACATTGATACCTAACCTTCTAATAGGTACTATTATCACCCCTAATTTGAGGCTAATAACATGCTCTGGGACATTCTGATGAGACTCCAAACCTTTCAAAAGTTCTTCGGTATAAACAACAGAACCTTGTATTATTATATCCATGCTCTTGTACTCACGTTCTGGATGATCTATTGAAAATTGATTTGTGCTGTGTTTTCTTTTCTATATAGATAATTAAACAGGTACTTCAAGCATCTAGACATATTAGTGGATTTTCTTACCCCTTCGTGCTCTAAGTTAATATTGGTTCATAAAGAAATTCTGGGCAACCTAAGTTATTCTTTTGATGTCTTTGTTAATGTTTCTTATATAGACGTGCATAGAGGTTATTGAAACTTGATCACTAAGGAGTGTCTTATATTCCTGATTAGTATTGTAATTATGCTTGCATCGTAAAACAATTACCATATATTGTTCTAAGGATCATAATAGGTACTCCAGTGAACTTTGGTATTTGTTTGTGATAGGAAATCCAATGGCTATTGATAAATACAAAAGTTGCAATTAAAAACTCAATTTAAAATAGTTGCCATTGATTTGGTATAGCAGAGACATTGGCTCTTGTACATTAATGGTTCACATCAACTCAAAATTTATTTGTTATATGCATAGAATCATTCCCTTACTTTATAAGTTATTTGACCAACATTATCTCCATTTTTTATCTTATCTTTGATGAATTCTCCATCTGTTATCTTATTTGTTGGGTATCTAGTAGTTTTTAACATTTACGGTCATATTATCTCCATAAATACACAGATCCACTAAAGACAATGATAAGTCTCGTAACTAAAAAAGACATGGTAAATAATGTAAAAAAAAATCTAGGAGTTTAAACCGTTCGTACACTTTCGTTATACTGTGTATAAACATAATGTTGATAATAAGATCCTAAAAGATTAGTTTGATCAATGGTATGAGTTCGTAATTTGGGTTGTATTTTATTTTTTATGGTGAATACTTTATATGTTAACTTTTAATATCTATCAATAGTAATAATTAGCATAAATCTTTGGGGTTTATAATTTTCAAGGACATATGAAATTTAAAAATCAATATCATATATGTTTGATCCTTCCATGATTTCGAAGCTTCTTTTTTTACATAGCAGAATATAAAAAATGAAATGTATTTAATATCAATGAACATTAATTGATATGAACTTGTTTTAAAGTAAAATATTAAAATTTGGCAAAGTAACCTGGAACAGGAAGAAAATTAAATTTCATACAACTCAGTACTAATCTTGAAACTAACTACTTGTTATAAGTGGGTAGTTAGTAAAGGCTAAAAATAGGAAAATACACGGATATTTATAGAAACCTAGTGATTTCACATTCCCCGCCTATATATGAGGGACGAAGGGAGTATATAGATATTCCTGAAACTCCATATCATTCCAATATCCTTGTTCAATGGAAACGATTCGATTTATAGGTGGTGAATTTTCATTAGTGTAATCACGCACCACGGTTTTTGTATACCCATCTAAGACCTTATTCTTCTTGATAACAATAATCTTTAGTTTGCATGGTTCATCGTGTATTTTTGAAATACCAATGTACATTGGATCTTCATCTTCTGTAAAATATCCTTGATACCATGTGCCTATTTATTTCCACCTAGAAGCATGTCTGACACATGTCTATGAAACTGTTTTTCGTGGAAAATGTGTAAGTATCTTTGTTGATTTGTATACATGTTTTGAGATCTGTATGAAAGTAGATTTTAGTGTAGATTTGTGTAAATTATACTCTTATCAGTTTAAGTGCCACTTTAGGCAAGAAGATTTTTTTTCCACTAAATTTTTAGGTAGTCTGACATTGATACAAGCATTGTCATGTTTTTTTATTGTTTTTTCCCTTTATTTTTTAATGCCGTATGTAGTTTAATATTCATAAAAATATTTAAACAATAATCAAAATTTGGTAATAACATTGAAATTTGCTTAGTTTCCCTTTTGTTTGGAAATTTAAAGTATAGATGATACTGTAATAAATAATAAAAAATTGTTTTGTATAACAACTGAATAATCCTAACCATTAAAAAACAGATTAAAGTATTTTAATTTTAGCTGGATTAGTAAAATGTATATATTTATCGCTATCATGCTAAGAAATAAATTGTTTTTTTTTTCTTGGATATCCTCCGGCCCATCTCAAATTTTTCAATCAACCATAACACTCGTGATATAAATCCAGTGTCAGCCATATATGGAAACACTCTGTGGTAAAGTCCAATGTCGTTGTAAACTCCCATGATAATGAATTTACATGTCTTTAATTCTTTATTGCATTCTACAATCAACACATCAAAAATATATGAATTTACATGATAATGATAAGAATAAGAAATTTTAAATAAAATTAATATAAATTACCTGAAGGAGGAAGTGGAAACTTAAATGTCGGTTTACGAATACTTTCATAGCACTCTTGAATCGTGAGCTACACCTTCCCACCCAGCTACCACATATAAGAATTTCATATCAAAATCACATATAGCCATGACATTTTGAAAACATTTTTTCCCACCTCTTCCTTGGTATGAAATTCTCTTTTCTGGTGGAACGATTGCATGGATTAGGGTACCATCTAATGTTCCAATTTCTCCTTCAAATGGTCCTTTCCGAAGGCGTTGATGCGTTCGAATTGGTGGCATATGTTTGTCAAATGCTGGAGGGACTATCATTTCTTTAGAGAATTTCAACATCGCTTTCAACACTTCGTGAAAATACTTACTAATAGTTTGTCCGAAATGTTGAAACCGATTTTTAATCATTCGGTTTGATTCAACATGACCAATTGTCATCAAAAATATTGCAACCTTCTCTTCAACATCTAAATGCTTGCTATCAGTAAGCAATACATTCTCTCTGAAAGATGAGCATAATTGAGTAAAGGCATGAGTGTCCATTCTAAGTAGCTCATACATTTCAATAGGTTCTCCTTTCAGCAACTCCTTCATGTAAGCTTTACCACTAAGAGACGAGACACATATCTTTTTTCGAGTACCATTACTTTCTTCAGATTCTTTAAGACATAAAAGAGATGCCATTGCCATAAGCATGAACTTTTTTTGTTCTTTGCACAAGTATATGAATAGTTCCCTGATTGAGTTCACCATCTACAATATAGAAATAAAACATTATAACATAACAAATTCAACTTAGAGATACATAAAACGAGCATATATCAAACACACATAAAAGAGGATAATCATCATTCATCATAAACAAGAACTAAACATGAAACATAATTCAAACTCATGTAAAAGAGAGTTATCACCATTCATCCAAAACAAGCATTAAACAAGTTTTAATCCAAATTAAACAAAGTACCAACATGATCTAACCAAAATAAAATTTTGTTTATCAGTCTTGACTTCAAAATATAGTGTCAAAAAGTTTTAACAAAAAAAAAGTGTGCAAGCATAATACTATATCAATATCAAGCATCTGCAAGGCTACGAACATATGTTGCTTTCATCTCGATGTCTTTTATCATTACAAAACCATTACGATAATCACCACTAGACACCATCTTGCTCCATGCTCGACCGACAATAGTTCTATCTATGCCAATTTCTGGCATATCAAGCATTGCTTCTAACAATTGAAGACATGCAACTCCAGAGTAAGCTCCTGTTTCCTCCTCTTCAACTTTCTTCCTAAAGTAATTTAAACCTTCCTTGTTGTGCTCCAAATTCTCCTTCATCATTCCAAAGAGCTCACTATATTCCCCACTTTTTCTTTTTCTTTTCTCATAAGAATTGGCACTTATGTTTGAGGGCTTCTTAGTTGCAGAACTCTCCTCATTTGTGACATTAATGGGTACATTCATCTCACTCGAATCACCTGCAGAAGTTAGAATATCATCATCCAAATGTACACATGCATCAAACTCCACATCAGTAGGTACATTAACCTCATTCTCATCATATTCAGCATCCATGCTACTGCATGCCCCGGAACCAGTTGCAAAAGTGCCTTCGAATAACTCCTCCAATTCCTTCCAGTTAGGTAAAGGATTCTTCCTAAATTTGCTGACCCTCCCGTCTCTCTGGTTATGTGATAATAAATTAGACTACTAGTAATAAGAACTTGTCCTCAACTAATTAAACTATATAGTTAATCAAATGACAATTTTTTACAACTATAAAATGAATGACTACTTGCCTTGAATTTTGCTGCCCAAACTTCATCGGGCCAATCAAATGTTCCAGTTTCAGCATTATAACCATGGCCGGTTTTGTGGGTCAATGTTCCCCACACCATGTAACTCCTTTTCAAATTGTTCCACTTATTTTTCACAGCCTTTTGATCAAATTTCTGTTGGAACTTGGTGTTTATGGTAGTATAGATGTTAGTCCATGACTTTAGAGAAGTTCCTGGGTACCCGTGTTGATTAACCGCCTCCAAACATAAGCGGATAAACTCCTTCTCCATTTCAGACTTCTCTTTCCATACATGAGGACTCCTTTCTCATTCTTATCCATCTTGTTTCAAATCCTAGACATATATTTAAGACACATAATGCAAAAGGTAAAAAACCACCCACTAGATAAAGCAATTCCGAAACAATATATATATATATAATACACCATTAGTTTTATGAGCTCTGAAAAATAATTCACAACAAGATAATTTAGTCAACCACAAATGAAAATCTTTAACTACTTAAAAAGATGCCTAGAGGTAACCTACATAAGGATTAGTAAACTACTGATGTGAAAGAGTCCTCAAATCTTCACTGCTAAAACTAACATATCAACATACTTATATTGTTACCACATAAACACTATGAGTATACTATGATATCACCTGACCAAGTCATTCGACTGTTATTACACTTAAGATGACTAAGTTCATTGTTTTATTTACCTACTTTGCAAATGCAGTTAAGTTTGTGTCGTATCTTAAGAGCCTATCCATCTTATACTTTGCCTCAACTTCTACATTTCAGATTAAGAACCCTTAACGGCTACACTTTATCAGAACTAAGAAAACACTCCGGTCTTTGGTTTGTGTTTCTCCCATATAACCCGTTTTGGTTTAATTTTTTGCCATTGCTTTGTTTTCTGACATGTTTTGTATGAGAGTATTTATCACATTCCGGGCTTTCTAGAAATAATGAAATAGAAGTAAAAGCACGATGTTTTAGAAATGTGCAACAATCAAAAGTTCAAAAGTTCTCAAACAATGTCAATGATGTTATGCATACTTTAGATCATTCAGCATAACATTAAAGTACCAACAACACACATGCTCAAGATTAAGCTATTTTTTTGGTCTGTAACACCCATTTAAGAAATAATAGGGAAGCATGGTTTCCAAAGTTAGGCAAATATGGATTGGTATATGCAATAATGAACCAAATTATGAGGTGGGTATAACTGAACTTTGTGCTGGTATAAAGAGAAAGATCTGTTTGATCAGACATCCAAGTGTTTCAGACTTCAACACTTATTATTCTTGTGTGATGTTATGTGCTATCAAAGTTGGAACTCAAAAGCTTTATGTTACCGGCTCTAGTAGTATCTAAAGGTTAGTTATGAAGCGGAGCAGCTCATTGCTTAACACAACATTCTATGTTCGTTAACCAGATTGAGAAATTAGCCTGGTATATAACCTAAAGGAGAATGCAAGCTAATACAAGATTGTAGGAAATAAATTCAAGGTATTGCAGTCTGCAGAACCCACAAATATGAGATCAAAACTGAACAACTTTCCGCAGTATGATATTTGAAATCTAAACAGTACTGCAAGATGTATATATTGAAGCTTGTAAGACCCCATATTTTTGAGTTTTTCATGCATCCAAGTGTTTCAGACTTCAGCACTTACTATGCTTGTGTGATGTTATGTGCTACCAAAGTTGGAACTCAAAAGCTTTATGTGACCGGCTCTAGTAGTATCTAAAGGTTAGTTATGAAGCGGAGCAACTCATATCTTAACAAGCATTCTGTGTACGTTAACCAGATTGAGAAATTAGCCTGGTATATAACCTAAAGGAGAATGCAAGACTCCGTTGCCATTCCACCCTACACGTTTATATCACCCTGAAACTAACCAAACTTTTTGACTATCCTGCTCGGATTTGAAGGTACTTATGGAATGTAACAAAAGTGATGGAGGATCATTCAATGGAACATAACAAGATGGTTGTGCAAGTGAAAACAAATTATCTTCTAAAGTAACAAAGTCTAAATACTGATCAAATTCCTTAGAAATCCTTTGAATTGAATCAGTTTTTAAAGTTCCAGAAGGAAGATCTTCGAGCAACAGACGAGGTAAAGAAGATGAAAAATTCAGATGAAAACTTTCATATAATGAACGAGAAGCATCTAAAG
>JAJJMC010032531.1:25159-36001 GCA_023531435.1 Papaver californicum | reverse complement strand
TTAGCAATGTTGTAATTTCGGGAACATCAGTTATTTTTAGGAGTACATATCTTGTTACCATTTTTACTCCAAATTCTTAGGAAGGAATGACCTCATTATTTCACTTCTATAAACTGATTCAGATGGTAAATGACCTTCTTTACCCCTCATCGATTTCAACTTTTAACTACAAACACACAAAACCCTAAACCCTTTTAAGTAAATAACACCATCTATGTACGTCCCGCTCAGTCATTCAGAAGAGAAAATTTGGCATCATCATGAACGGGAATTTGAAGAAGTTCCCTTAGTTTAGCAATCAGTTTATTTTTAGATTTCTAGTTATAGAAGCAGCTTCCTTTTCACGATTTTTTCCCTATTGAGTTCAATTGGCCTATGTAAGGAGGTCCATAACTTCATCAAGTAGACTCTTCTCTCTTCAATAAAGAATTACTCCTCCTGTGATATTCTTTTGGTTTTCTTTTCAATATGATGATGAAGATCAATTCTTATAATTCAGTTCTACTAATATTATTAGTACTGGTTCAGTTTTTCCATTACCCGATTTCTGTCTCTGCGGAGTGTACCTGCGAACCAGAAGATGAAGAAGGTGCCAACACAACCAAAGCACTTGTACTTAAAATCGTGTCTATTGCTGCCATTCTTACTGCTAGTGCAATTGGAGTGTGTCTTCCAATATTAGGCCGAAGAATTCCAGCTTTACATCCGGACAGTAATATTTTCTTCGTCGTTAAATCGTTTGCTGCTGGTGTCATCTTAGCTACGGGTTTCATTCATATATTACCTGATGCTTTTGACGACTGACTTCTCCTTGTTTGAAAGAGCACCCATGGGGTGATTTTCCATTTACGGGTTTCGTTGCGATGATGTCTGCTATATTGACATTAATGGCTGATTCATCAGCAACCGGTTTCTATAGGAGATCAGAATTGAAGAAAAACATCAGTCACAATAGAGATGAAACGAAAGTTGGTACGGCTGTTGGAGATGTTGAAAAGGATGCAGGATGTGAATTAGAGGTTCATACACACGCAACACACGGTCATGCACATGGATCATCATCGCTATCGTCGTCAGCTGATACGCTTCTGCGCCACAAAGTCATATCTCAGGTTAGTACCTACAGTTGTGCATATATTTTTTAACAGCAACCAAAATTATAAAACAGTTTGTAAGCTTGGCTGGATTTGTGCCTAAAATTTGAATTGTGCTAATTTTGGATGTTGCAGGTACTGGAATTGGGAATATTAGTGCACTCTGTGATAATAGGGATAGCAGTGGGTGTCTCTCAAAGTCCTTCGACAATCAGGCCTCTTATTGGAGCATTAACTTTCCATCAGTTTTTCGAAGGCATAGGACTTGGTGGATGCATAACACAAGCCAAATTCAATGCCAAATATGTTGTTTGGATGTGTACATTTTTCGCGCTAACTACACCAGGTGGTATCGCAATTGGAATTGGAATCACAAATGTTTACAGCGAAACTAGTCCTACAGCTTTAATCGTACAAGGGGTTATGAATGCTGCTGCAGCTGGAATTTTAATATACATGTCATTGGTGGACCTTTTGGCAGCTATTTTCATGGACCCTAAACTTCAAGAAAATAGCAAGCTCCAATGTTGGTCGTATGCTGCACTTCTTTTAGGGGCTGGTGCTATGTTGCTCATTGCCAAATGGGCCTAAGAAGAATTCCATTGTTATCATGATCTTTTTGGTTTTTTTTTTTTTAAATGTTTATCTTTGAATTTTGATGATAGTAATTTAGACTTAAGCAGAGCATAGAATGATGTATAGAGGCCCAGAGGGTAACAACTGCAGATTGGAAGGAATTTTTTGACTGTTTTATGAAGTTCGAGTTTTTGTTATGTTTCTTTGAAATTCTTGTTACGCTTTCAATAAAGCGTAAAGAAATAGGACTAAGACGTTTGAAAGTTGATCACCAATTAACAGAAACCCGACCTACTTTTTAATTTTTTATCTGTAAAGAATTTAGTGATACGGTATTATCACCTAATGATTTTAGTACAGTAACGTAACATCAGCTTTTCCCAAATTTACCTAGATATGGCTAGGAGATCATTATTTTTCTGGCCGTAAACACTGTTAGTACAGTGACATAACATCAGTGTTAGCGTCTTATCTAGACGTATACTTAGAGCGGTTGGTCATGTGTGTGGTTGTGAGCTTATAAGGCTTTAATTGATGATGCATTTCATCGATCAATCAGTTTCCCTTCAACATCAATCCAATAGTCTAAAACGACACCTACTGACTTTCTTGTTTGGCCTGTAGGTACCAAAAAGTGTAGCATGCAAGAGATTCAAAAGGAAACAAATATTTGTTAAGTGACAAAAACAAACAAAGAAAATAAAAGAAGAAGAAGAAGAAGAATTCTTTACGCTTGCCATTTATTGAACCAAGTATATATGGACCATATGGTGGTGCCCTCCCCTCTTTGCAACTTGATACCTGGTTTTTAGTGCCTTAAGTCAAACATATATAGTGCAGTATGCAAGACAAGAAGAAAGTAGCAAAATGCAAGATTCGGTGTTTTCGCGTGCGTTTGTATATATGGTCCAGTGGAGGGAGGGAGGGAGGGAGGTTTACATCATGGAAAATTTGTGGTTCTTACAAGGACTGGCACTGATGATGCAACCCAAATGCGAGCTCTAGATTCATTTGTATCCTTCCCTATAATTAATTGGTTGATTGAAATTTCTTGGGTTTGTTTGTGTGTTGTATGCTAGCTCTTATCATAAAAAGAATGGTAGAGATTCATTCAGCCAATACAATTATATCTGACATTATTCTTTCGCCTAGACTTATCCATGATCAAATAAACAATCAAACCAATGTTTATCAATGTTATTATAATATAATAGTAAAATCGTTAGACGATAGATAACATCGATAACCTGAACTTAATTATTATGAAAAAGAAAAAAAAAATGCCTCGTTACACATAAGATGAATCATAATATATTTGAATATCAAAAATAAAAATATTTCTACTTCTCTATAAACTAATATTAACTTCAGCAATTAAAAGTAAAAATATTTTATCAAATCAAAATAATAAGTAGCGTATATATTACTGCTCTAATGAAAATTTATGTGTAGCGTCTTTAGGTTAAGTATCTTTATGTGTTGACAACTCAAACTTGCCATTCTTGCCAGTAATAATAAGATACGTTATATTATATTTTTACCCCAAAAAGATATTCTGAGAATTATTTTCTGCTAACTCTATTTTTGGATCGACATCATTAGCTCGTGCCAACTTTTGTATCCCCACTTTTACCACAAAAAAAAATGTGGTTTCACCTCAGAGTGTGAAACCTCAACAGTCAAAATTTAATCCTACTTAAGCTCATAATTTCCCTACACACGCCCTCCATAGTTTTACACACTTTTATCCCTATTTGGCACAAAAGTGTCCTATGTGGCACATGATTATTCCCACGTGGCAGGTCTGTTCTGACTCCCACCCACACTCCGACTCAACCGAATTACTCCTCTATAAAACTCATCAAAACCTTTCAAGGAAAAAACAAGAAAAGAAAAACAATCTCAAAGAAAGAAATGGCAGTTTCTAGGAAAACCCTTTTCATCATCTTCATATTGCTAACACAAACCCTAGCATCAGCTCAATCTGAAGAAGAATTACCATCAGAGTGCGGATCAGAAACCGGGAAATGTATCAATAAAACAAAAGCATTTCCTCTCAAGATCATAGCTTTCTTTGCAATATTAATCACTAGTATCATTGGTGTTAATTTACCATTGATTACTAAAAACGTTAAATCGTTACAGCCAGATCGAGATATATTTACGATTGTTAAAGCATTTGCTTCTGGAATTATCTTAGCAACTGGGTTTATGCACGTTTTACCAGATTCGTTCAATGATTTGAATTCTGTTTGTTTACCTGATAAGCCATGGCATAAATTCCCATTCACTGGTTTTGTAGCAATGCTGTCTGCTATTTTTACTTTGATGATCGATTCCATATTTACTAGTTGGAGTCAGAAACAAAATGAAGTACGAAATGAAAAAACTAATGGAGATGTGGAGATAGCAGCAAATGGGAATGGCCATGGCCATGGTCATGGTCATGGACAATCTTTTGTTATGGCTGGTGATGTTGCCAGTGCTCAGTTAACGCGTTATCGTGTTATCGCAGTGGTATGTAATCCTCCGCATATGTTGTGTTCAGATATTACTTATTGATTTTAATTTGCAAGACAAAAATGTTGAAGATTTTTTTAATATTGCAGGTACTTGAGTGCGGAATCGTAGTACACTCGGTGGTGATAGGGATTTCTTTGGGAGCTTCAAGCAACGTATGCAGCATAAAGCCTCTTGTTGCTGCATTGTGTTTCCACCAAATGTTTGAAGGCATGGGTCTCGGTGGTTGCATTCTCCAGGTAATGCTGCATAAACCCTTAAATATGCATACCTATCTAGTCGTGCTTCCAAGTTTGCTGCAAATAACTGACTGTGAATTGTGATGTGCAGGCTGAATACACATTGTTGAAGAAATCTTTAATGGCCTTTTTCTTTGCGACAACAACACCATTAGGGATTCTTATTGGGCTCTTGATATCGAAATCTTACAGAGAAAGTAGCCCCCATGCTTTGATCACTGAAGGACTTTTAAACGCTGCATCGGCGGGGCTTTTGATTTATATGGCGTTAGTAGACCTACTAGCAGCAGATTTTATGGGTCGAAAATTGCAAGGTAGTATAAGGCTTCAAATCAAATCATATGTTGCTGTTCTTCTTGGTGCTGGTGGGATGTCAGTTATGGCGCTGTGGGCTTAAAAGTTCATCCTCGAAGATATGAAATAATTTTGCGATTTGATATACGTGTAAAGAGAGCAGTAGTAGTACCTTTGTGTTAATGGTAGTAGATTTCTAAGGTCTTTTATTTGCAAACTCTATAGAAGTTAAATTTATTAATAGATTTCCAAGTTCAATTTTTCAGCGCAAATAATACACTCTGTTTAAAGCTATATACTACAGTAAGCTAATCAACAAAGACATAAACAATACCCTATGAAAAATCAGGAACATATATATACCAAGCACAGAGTTGAAACAACAAAGAAGAAACTTATTTTGCAGTAGATGTAACTATCAAAATCTATGACTACGTAAATTTGTTATGCATTTAAGCTTTAAATATTTCAAGGCTGATGAAATGAGCTATCATCATGCTCATGGTGGTCATGATCATCAACAGGTAAATTCACCACCGAAATATCAAGACTTCTTCTTTCTTCTGCTTCAGGGGCTATTTCTCTCACGTCGGCTATTCTTGAGTCCGTTGTTGCTTGAATATCATTCCATTCTCCATCTCCAATTGAACAAAGACTTTCTTGACCATCTGTATGTGGGACTGATCTTGAATCGCTAAGACATGCTTTATCAACATTTTCCTCTGATAAATCGACGTGCTTAGTTAATGGAAGGCTGTCAGAAACAGAGCAAGATTTGGTCTCTTCCTCTGATACTTGCTTCATTTCTTCTTGTTGTCTGTCACAAGCAAATTTATGAAAGTTATAAGTATCACCTGCATTTAGCCGTTGTTTTCAAAGACCGAAACCAAAAGTTAAAAAGGAAATATGGAACCTTTGGAATTGCGCCTGCAACATTTGAACATATGCAAGAAGCTCTTCTTTTTCTTTCAAAGCAGCCAACTGTTTCTCCATAGCCTCTTTTACCCTGGCTTCAGCATCTACGTCGGCAAGCCTAGCCCTCTCTTCTGCTCTTACAACAGCTCCTTCCGATATAACAATTTGTTCTCTAGCTTTACCAAGTTCAGAACGCCATAATTGTGCCTCTTTAAGCGCAGAGTCTCTTTGCTGCAACAATTGCTCCCGTTCTTTCAATAGAACTGTAAATTTTTCTCCAGACGCTCTCAGCTACAGAGCAAATATCAGTGGGGATTCAAATTGTTAGAAGTCATGATAATTCAAATCTAAGAATATGGAAATGTAAGTGCAAATTCAGGGTGAAACGAAGCATTGTTTGATCATGTTTGCTAGATATAGTCATCAATTATCACTAGTAAGATAAAATGAAAAGTTGGAGGTCAAATAGAATACTGACCAGGCATCAATATATAATAAATTGTATAAAAAAAGATACATAAAAACTTAACCAAGCCTATGACACTCTTATCCTGAGATTTATGCTAAATCTGTTAAAAAGTAGAAAAGGCTAGCAGTGATGAGTTTTGTGAAAAGGGTTCTGTAGTAACTTGCACTACCAGGTTATACAATACATTGAAAGTAGTAGAGCCAAGGGAAGAATACCTTGGACATGGATGACTCCAGCTGCTGCTCTGAATCCTTTTTCAGGCGCTCAATTTCTGTACAAACGATCTTTCTTTGCCCATCCATTGCATATGCTGCAGAAGCCGCAGCCTCAGCAGCTTCAGCAGTCTCAGATAGTTTCTCTGCCAACTCTTTTATCATTGAATCCCTAGAACGAAGTTCTCTAGCCAAGTTTTGTAATTCATCGTCCTTCACTCTTAGAGTTTCCTGTGAAATTATAATCATGGGATTGTAAGAGACGGGAAAATTTCACAAATAAGATGGATGAAACCTGACAACATCCACAAGACATATCAAAGCCGCCTCCAATAAAAGAAACAAAAGTCTGATTGACAGCATATACATAGTCAAAAGATAAGATGTATTGTAGATACGCTGGCTGCAACAACATACCATCATGATTGCCATATCATCCATTTGAGCTTCAGCTGGTCTACTTCCCATCATGTTCCCTAGAGCAGCCCTCATAGATATTCTCATTGCTGCTTCAATTTCTTTAGAAGACTCCAGTGCTGTCGAGTTTGCAGCAGCAACTACTGTTGCAACTGTTCCCAATTGTGCAGAACCATTCCCGCTTAAGGAATTCACAGCTTCTTTATGGGCTTTAAGTACCAGCTGGGTTGCTCTGGGGGTAGAACAAGAAGAGAAGTCCATGTAAGATGAGTTGCAATTGTTTAGACCCTCGAGTTTGCACAAGTAATCTTAACTCGTACGAGTATGACATTGAAAAGCAAACATCTGGTTCTTTACACGTCCTAATTCGGATTTATTAGATAAACCTAATTCATGATTGACTTCTCCCTCAAAAACAAAATCCCCTAAAGAAAAGAAAAAAAGACACAGTCGGGCATCATGTATTAGCTTCAGCTTCCAATTCTAGTAATAAGGTTTAATAACATTTTATTGCAAAAAATATAGGCAACGAAGCAATAAGCAGAAGATATCCAAAGAAACTTACTGTAAAGTTGATACCCAAGCGCGGGCAGCACCAGGAGTTTCAGCACAAAGGTAGTACTCATTTTTCTGCGGCGTTCCAATATCTAGGAAGCAGTAGTTAAGATGCAACATAATGACTATACAAAACTAACATCAAGCAGAGAAGTGTCTACAATTAAGATCCCAAAAATCAGAACACCATAATGTTCTAAATTTCAAAAACAGAATAAAATGAAGCTAATCATCTCTATATGGTCAAAATAAGCTCTTAGTTCGTGAGGATACAGATACAGCAACCATCGTACTTTGGTAGTCCACTGCAACATGTAGAGAAAGACAACATATTAGCAGTCATCCAAGCTAAAGAAAAATTGCTCACTCTGCATAATTTATTTAACTAAGAAGGCGACAAATTAGAAGGTATCAATCTTACTGGAAATTCACAGGAGATAATGTAATTGTGCTGTTTGCATCGAATATAATGGATCCCTTGACAACTGTCTCATTTCTCCGAGTCCTATAGCACCACAAACAGATAGTTAGAACAAGAAAAAGTACTTAGTCAGAAACTACGAGTCAGAAACAAAACATCATACTTGTATTCCATTTTTCCAGTGGTTGGGTCTAAGATCATCCATCTCTCGTTCCATTTTCTCAGCTGTTCATTAAAGAAACTACGAGTCAGAAACAAAACACAATAAGAAAAAAATGTCAAACACTTTCCGATAAGTATAATCAGTTAATCACCAATGCCCTGCCTCAAAGTGATGAAGAAACTCAAATTCTCAGATACTACAATGCAATTTAAAGCATATGTCTCAACAGGAAGCTCAAGGTGAGGCAGGTGAGTTAGCTAGCCTGAAAAGTGGTATTGAATATCTATCTAATTGAGCTAAACCAAATTAGTAGGCTCAGGTCAACAAATTGAGCCCAAAAATGAAGAAATTCACATAAAAATTGCACCTTTAAATGAAAACACTAAACTTTAAACAAAAACAAAAACAAAGAAACCCATTACCGTTTCAGAACGTTTAAGGATTGGACCTTGCAACAAATTCTTGCCAGAACTTGATGCGAGCTGTTTTTTAATCTTCTCCAAGCTGTTTTCAGTACCATTGGAAGCCATTTGAAGAAGAATTGAAGAAGAAATTAATAGATTAGAGATGGAAATTGAAGAAATTGGGGGATAATTGGAGAAATTAGGGTTTGATCGTTAGGTGTGATGAAACAATGCTGTTCTACTCTCTAGTCTAAGTCTCTGTCACAGATCTCTGGTGCTAAACAACGCTGGCAGCAGGATATAGCGTATGATAGTACTCTCTGTCTTTGATTTTGGGTCACGTGATATGACTTGTTGGTGAAATGTGCATTTCACCAGACTTGTAGACCAAAGCCCGTGGGAATTAGCAAATGAGCACATTTGATATATAATAATTCATTTTTGAGGTGTAAATAAGGTGTGATTATATATACTAATTCATATTTCTGCTAGGATTTTCATTTTCATCTTCCAAGAGAAATGGGGTGTACGTATATGGGAATTGCATCATTTTCAATATTCACATTTTCTATCTTTTGTGCTCAATCATAATTTAATCGGTCCTATTGATCAACACTTTATACATATAGCAGCTTTATTAAGCAGGCTTTTGTGTCTGCATCTAGATTTTAATTATACAAGACATTTAACTCTTTGTTAGGATGGATTATATGGTGATGTTACCTCTAGGGCTGCAATCTAGGCAAATGATACTTTAATATTAGCGCTTGCAGTTTAATGTTTAAGTAAGTATATACAAAGGATGGTTTTCAGGGCATTACGTTAGAATTGTGGTTCTAGGATGGCAAATACTTCAAGAATTAAGCTTAAATCTGTGCTCAATAGGATGGAAAAAAAAAAAAGAGAAGTGAAACAAATAACCCAGCCAGTTGTTTAATTTATTATAATACAAATCAGTGGTACATTGTTCAGTTCCGTATACAGTCCGGTTCACAAAAAATACGCAATTTTAACAATCTTGCATGCCACAAGATGAACTGTGGTATGTAGAGTACTTACCTTGTGAGCTGAAAATAATCTACCAACTTAGGCGATTGTATACTTATCGCAGCATCTCCTTTGACGTGATCACATCTTTGTCTGTGCTATATAGAGCAGAGTCACCTGAGGTATATGGGCTTGTTGGTATAGAGTACAGGTTCATCAGTTCCGGTACTAGTATTTCAGTGCCAGTTATCTTTGTGGCTATGTCCAACTTAATCGAAGTTTCTAGCTCCACTGCAACCTGTTTCATTGTAGGTCTGTCCTCACCCTTGATGCTAAGGCATCTCCTTGCTAATTCTGCAACAGCAATGATGTGCTCCCATTTTCCAGTATTCACTACGTGTGGATCAATAACTCTGAACACGTCGTTTTCTTCCATTTTGTAAACAAAATACGAAGAAAGATTGCAATGTACATGGGGTCTCTCATAAGAAAGGGGCCTTTCTCCAGTTAAGAGCTCAACAAGAACTACACCAAAGCTATAGACGTCACTCTTTTCTGTAAGTTGGCTGGAAAGGAAGTATTCTGGATCAAGATACCCTAAGGTCCCTTGAACAATTGTTTCTATTTGCGTTTGATCCGAAGGGTTCAACCTTGATACTCCAAAATCTGATATTTTTGCGGTGTAATTTTCGTTTAATAGTATATTGCAGGATTTGACATCTCTATGTATGATAGGTATAGGAGCTCCTGAATGTAAATAGGCAAGTCCTCCCGCTGCTTCAGCTGCAATCCTCAAACAATTTTTCCAGGAAATGTAGGATGTCGGCGACATCTCATCTGCCTTGTTAAGGATATGTTGGGCAAGGGTGCCATTAGATACATACTCATAAACAAGCAAAGGGACCTCAGTTTCTAAACAACAACCCAAGACCTTCACCAAGTTTCGATGGATAACCTGAGTTAAAATAGCAATCTCATTTATGAATTGCTTAATTTGGCTGGCATCTACAACTTTTGACACTTTAATGGCGACAACACGCTTATCTGACAATGTTCCTTTGTAAACTATCCCAAAACCTCCACGACCGAGAATTAGTTTGTCGTCATAATTTTGAGTTGCCAGTTCTAACTCTTCTGCAGTAAATATCTTTGTTCCCTCTATACCACCTTCATTTGATAAAATTTTCTGTTGTAACAATAGACCGCCATTCATGTGAAAAAACTTTCGTTTAAGTTTGGCTAATTTTCTTTTCCTTCTGCTCAAATAGAACCAAGCACCCCCAGCTATTAAACATATTAAGAACCCCAATCCAATACCTGTGTGCATCAGTATTAGTTCAGCCATTGTAAGTAAATTGTCGATTTCCAGGAAAATACTTAAATGCATACTAGCACTCTGAAATTTTAACTAGTTTCTTTCTCTTTACATACTTAAGAGTTGTTAAATTCAATTTAACCATCAGTAACAAAAAACTAACAGGAGAATGGAATAGTCAGTGCATACCAAGAGTGACCTTTACTGTTGGAAATGTTTTTTCGATTGGTTTCTTGTGCGTAGTCCCACCTTCGTTAACAA
>JAJJMC010032531.1:525-15159 GCA_023531435.1 Papaver californicum | reverse complement strand
TCTCTTCATACCAGCTGTATCAAGGTACCTGTTACCAAGCACGAAAAGAAAAAATATAATTAACACAGCAACGTAAACAAAAGGCAGCTTGAAAACATTGGTCATCGATAACTTACCATCTTAGATTTATTCCCGGAGTCGTAGTCTCTGAGATCAGAACCATATAAGTATAAAGCTGTCCCTCCCCAGATAGCATAGAGTATGCTACCGCAATTAAAGAAAGAAGATGATGGAGAACCTGCAACATGAGTTTTACTGTGCTGTTCAATGGCATAATAAGACAAGTAACAAATTCGCAAGTCTTTTTGAGACGTAGAGGTTAATCAAACATAGCTAACAATGAAAGAAGATTGGTAAACTATGTAGAGTAATATACTTACATATTCCATTCCACCTAAAGAAGGATACAGCCAAAATATCATTGCAAGGTCGGAAATGAAATACCCAACAGAAACCTGTCACAAGTTAGATCAAGTTTATGATACAGAAAAGGCTTCTTCTACACATGCCAAACACAGACCAAAGCCATACATGGGCATCACAAACACTGGTCTATCTAAGCATGACTTAGGATGTTGTATCGGCAGAATAAGCAAAATAAGGCTTAATGGACACAATTGAGGCTCTCATAGTTATGCAGCCACACATATTGTTTCTTTACCATACTATGGATTGTATCATGCACATTTCAGAGTGCATACGAAAATCTGTGTAGGACACATTACACACTTTTCAGTGTTCAGCATAGGTATTAAAATCACTCGAGAACTTAAACTGTGGAAAAAATCCCTACCCCCAATGCAAAATTAGAAAGTGGTGAGCTACGGAATGTGACAAGGCCAGTAATTGACCGGTCAGAGAACAGCTCTGCAAAGAACACAAAGTACAATGACATTGTTGTGATGAATATGGCATGGATAGTAGAGATACCCCTGCAAACACATTTTAACAACATATAAGAACGAGTAAAACAAAAATAAGATAACTGGAACAACTACATAAGACGAACTTACCTGTTGTTCCACTCGATTTTTTGGATTTTCGTAAGGGTTGCGTAGGTCTTAGAATAAGCGGAACTTATCACCTGGGTAATATCATAACCCTGGAATGGACATAAAAGATACAAGGAGCAATTATTAAACACGAAGCACCAAAAACTAGCATACAGCATAAGAGAAAGCAAGGGCCTTAAATGTACATCTAATCATCTTTGTTTTCAATTAAGCCATAACAGATACTAATATGCACTAGTTCAGTTGATAGGCCTCAACTATTAAATGAAAGCAACTGTAAGGTGTGGCAAAGACATACCATTTTGCAAGCTAGAATACCGCTGAAGACAGCAGTGTACGGAATGACAGGATCTGCTAGCAAGTAAGTTCTAACCAAACCCTCAGCCTGGGTTTGGTAAGACTTCATTGTCATTACCGTCTTCCGGGAGACAGGCATCATAACGCGCATCCTGGTCCAAAATTCAATCAGTTTAGTGACTTAATTTTTTAAGTGCAGAACATATCTAAGCATACTTATTGTTCACAACAGAGATAAACAAACAAATTGGTGATAACAAACTAACACTTCATATGTGTAAAATCAATTATTAAAACAGATGATCCATGCTAAGGTGTAATAATGCCAAGACTCCAAACTTACTGTTATGATGACTTTTGGTTTTTGCCACTTTCTGCAGCAGTGAAATAATCAGTTCCTAATTGGCAGGAAAGAAATTCGATAGTCAGGTTACTGGCAACAAATGTAACTGAAGATCCAAAAAAGGTCATTAGTGTTAGAAAGACACCAGCACAACATATTCTCAAATGCAATTGCGGAGATTTCAGTTTCATAGCTCATGCCAATAGCTCGACACACAATTGTTTTCGCCTACAACATAAATCTAATCCTAAAGCATGTAAACTATGTCACTTAGAAGTATGTTCATGAAGCCTACTTGACGAGCATAAAACTGAAACTATTTAATGACTACTAACAATCAACAATAGAGCCCCCCATCAATCAACATTCTAATTCCGCAGAACTATAAATTTCTTAGGAAATTCACAGATTACTAGTAATTACAAACCATTTGAGATTGGGTAAACATTTCACATTTTCCATTTATGAAATCTGAGACACAGCATTATGAGTAAACACAAAATATGTCCATAACTATCAAAAGAAATGAGATACATCAAGCTAGATCATGTAACAACTAGAACAAATTCATCTTTACACATTAAGGACACCCAAGTATCAGATCGAAATCATTTGAGTATAAAAATCAATAAAAAAAACAAAGCAATGAGAATAAGAAAGATAACACCTTTATTACAGAGATCTCTACAACCATACCAAACAAACAAAACCCATACTCCAAAAACCAGAAAACAAATTATAGATCCAGAAAAAACCTCAGATTAATTATAAATAGAACAAGTCATGTGCAGTAATGGCCTAAGGGTAGATGGATCTGAAACTAAGAAAAAAAAGGAGTTACCTTTTTATTTGTTTCTGTATATGGGATTGCTTAAATAACTTGGTTATGTTGGTTGAAGATTATTACATTTCATTGTTTCCATTTTCTCTTCATTTCATTTCCTCTACTTTTTCTTTGTCAGTTTGTTTTTGGTTTGTGAAAGAGACAGACAGATTCTATCTCTCTGACAACAGAAGAAGGAAGGAAGGAAGGGTAGATGGAGATTGAGATTGAGTTAATGATGAAGAAGAAGAAGATAGAGAAAACTCTGAAACAGAGGCTCTGGATTTTTCTTACAATTTTCAATTCAAAGGAAATTCCTTTTTCTTTTATATCTTTTAAACAGTTTTTCTTTGGATTTTCTTTCTTCTCATATTTAAGGTTAGATAGATAAATGTAATAAAATATGCTCCATTTATTACATCAAACTCAACTTTCTTACCCAAAATTTGTTAGAATTAGGATAATATTACCCTTTTATATTATTACATTACATTGTGGTTTGTAATTAAGATGCTTGTGTAGCAAACATGGGCGTATTATTGCATTCAGCCAAAAGCTAATAAAGACAAAGGAGAAAAAAGAGAGTAGTTCCATTTTTTCAGTGTTAGTGAGTAACATCACCAACTAACAGTCTTAGTCTTAGACCAGATTATTATCTCATTATTATGGAAAGAAAGAGCTTCATATAAAACCTTAAAAAATTGAAACCTGATTTAGGAGCTCCACATTTATAGAGGGTTCCAATGTGAGAATGTGAGGTAGGGTGACTTAAAAATGAGTTAAGGGTGTCCTATGCATTATGTTAAATGTTCATATTACCCTTCTATCTATTAAAAAGTCTAATTTGCCCTTCAATCAATTAAAATCTAAAAAAAACAAAACTTTTCTAATTCAAAACTCTCTCAAAACTTAAAGTTTCCCAACCGTAACCCAATCTTTCTAATTTCAACTTCTCCATCGAAATTCCTCGTCGATTCGAAAAATTCTTCGTCGATTAAACTCCAAAAATCGTGATGAAGAATCATACTAAAGGTGTAAAAGGTAGTAGTGATATCAACCAAACTCAAACTTTTCAACCTAATCAAGAGATTGAAGAACAAATCGGTGGTGACAATCAAAATCATACTCCGAAACAACAAACAATGGTGTATCTAAGGTATTGAACAAAACCCATGTTATTTTTGGAACCCAAAAGTGATTGATTTTCTTGTTTGATTTTGATTTTTGGTTACAAAAGAATTTATGGTTGGGTTCGATTGGAAAACCCAACCGTAAATAAAAGGGTAGGAGATGAAGATGAAATTTTACGGTTGGGAAAATTAATCAAACCCAACCGTAAAATTCAAAAAAAATAAAAGGGTAGGAGATGAAGATGAAATTTTATTGAACCCAACCGTAAAAGAAAAATGCACAAATTTTATTTACTTGAATTTTACGGTTGGGTTGGATTCATTTTTCCAACCGTAAATATTTCTGTGTATGTAAAAAAAAAATTGTTGAGGATTATTTACGGTTGGGTTCGATTAGAAAACCCAAACGTAAATGCTTCTGGTTAGTTAAAATTTTTGGTGAGGATTATTTACGGTTGGGTTGGAGTGTCAATTTCCAACCGTAAATTCTCCTGTGTAGGTGATGTTTATTATTTACGGTTGGTTTCTATATGTTGAACCCAACCGTAAAAAATTCTGAATTTTTAAATTTAAATTGTTTGAGTTGAATTGCTTGGAAACTATCTAACTTGTATTGCTTGTATATTGTATGAAACATAAGAATAATAGGGGTAATAATTTAACACCTAATTTCTCACACTCCAACCCCTCGCCACGGAGTTCATTTAGGGGTAGCTAATAGAGACTTAAGAAAGAGCCATAAGACGAATTTTGAGGTATGGGGTGGTAGTTCTCCTCAACTTGCACAAGAGGAATATAATGTTTTCCAAGACTTGGATGATCTACTTGTGTTCAGTGGAGGTGTTCTTGTGATTAGAGAACCACCACAAGAGCAACAATGTGAGGAAGAAGAGACGGACAAAGAACAATTTGTCCCTCAAGGCAAAGGTAAAGAAATTGTTGTTGCTTCTACTGAACCAAGACTGAAGGAAAAAAAGCCAAAGAAGCAGCCAGAACCGAAAGGGAAGCATAATCCCAAAGGCAAAGACGTGATGTGGCCTAAGAAGAGGAATGGAGGACCTTGGGGTGAGGCCCCAGACAGGTCTGCTATATTATTTGGTTATTCCCATTCATGGGCTGCCAAAGTTGCTGAGACGAGGGTATTAATCTAAAAACTTCTCTTGTTTTGTTAAATTTTCGTTTGTTTAACTTCAAGTTAAAAAAAATATATTTTTATTCTTTGTAGGATCATACACAGGCGATAAAGAAATTGGTTCGTCAAAGGGCTCAACATTGGCCCTTAGCTGAAGAATGTATGGTCGTCCAAGTTCTCATAAATGGTACCGGGTTAGCTTCCGGAATTACTAATTCGATGTTGGAGTATGACAGTGTCACTTGCACAGCATTCAGGGAACGTTATTGGCCTGAAACCGATACGTTTCATCTCCCATTCGGCGAGATGACAATAACGCCGGATGATGTCCAGTCAATTCTTGGCTTTCCAGTTGAAGGTAAATTTGTGTATGAAGATTTTGACAACAACATGTCATGGAGTGATCTTTGTGTCCTTGTCAAAGATACACTTGGATGGGAGAAGAGAGAAGTCGACCAGAGTTTAAATTGGCTTGTGGAGATAAACCGGGGGCAGCAATGAAGAAAGGTATAGGTATGACCAAGAAGATCTTGTTACGTAGTCTCAGGGAGAAGTTTGGAGGAGCCCTGCAGTTGGAAAAGGATGGGGTCTTCATAGATAAAACCAGAGCTATGCGAACATCCATAGCGTATATGCTATATATGCTTGGCACCATCTTCTTTGCTGACAACTCAGGAAACAGGGTCAACGCTCACTTTCTACAGTGGTTGACGGATGATCTCCAAAAGACGCATGAGTACTCATGGGGAACTGCCACCCTGGCTTACCTACTTGCCAACCTTAGAAAAGCTTCGAAGGTTAGGGGAACTTAGATTGTCGGGAATATTGGTCTTCTTCAGGTAATTTATTGTTGGAATTTCAATGTTTAAATTCAGAAAAAAATTACGTATAAATATTATATTAATATTTATTATCTTCATAGGCATGGGCCTATGATCACTTTCGAGCCTGGATCCTAAAACGAAGTCGAGCGGTGATGGTACTGGACCTACAGGACATAAATTCATCTTCACCGATACTCAGGCAAAGCATAAAGAAGTGCAGATAGCAAAGATGAGAAGTGAAATTGATGCTTTCACCGTTGAAGATTTTTTTTTTTGATCCTTATGTGAAGATTAACATAAATGATGATGGAGATGTTTAAAATTTACGTCAATTCTCGGACGTGGCAGGCTACAACGGGACTTTGTACCATCCGTTTGGGTTCGTGATGTGCAACCCCCGTCGAACTCTCCGCCAATGTGGCTATGTCCAAACCAAGGTAACACACGAAGCCTTTAAATTGTGTGAAAATGGCTCGATGGTCGAAGGCCCAAGCATCGTGCTCAACTATAACCCAACGCCTTCGGTCGCGGTTTGGAACAACCGCTATCAACCGGATTACCAAATCCAAATGCAGGAGGTAATTTCATCTCCGGGCACAAAAGAGGCTGCAGAAAATTACTTGGATTGGTATTGTCATTTTGGTCATCCAAATGTCATTAACATTGATCCAGAAACTATGAAAATACTTCAAAGGGGTGAAGGAAACAACACAGAAGATGGTCTTGGGAAGAAAGCATATTTCAATTTGGCACGTAAATTACTTTTGTCATCAATGTTCTTAAGATTTATTACTAAAGACTCAACCAACTTTTATTTTCATATGTGAATAGAAAAATAAGGTGAAAAAGAAAGCACTTGCATTGGCAGAGTCTATCACTCCATGCCTAAGTTGAGTTGATGTGACGACGTCTGACCAATTGAAGAACCTGCAAACTAAAATTGGGAAGCTTCATGAAGCAGACGAAGATGAGACGACAAGAAATTTAGAGAGAAGTAGAGCCGGTACAAAGGATGCGACTACTAGCCGAAGAGAGCCGCTACCTAGTGATGAAGAGACACATGATGAAGCCGAGGATGTGCAACGTGGTGCTCGTACTCGTGCCGGTCGTGCTTGTGATCGTGCTCGTGGCGGTGGTGTTGCTCTTCGTACTCGTTGTCCTAAGAGCAAAAAAAGAGCTTGTCAAACTCATCGATAATCCCCTCCTCCTTCTCCCTAACTCTATGTTTATTACAACAATTGTGTCAAACTAAGGGTTTTTTTTTGTGTATTATATACATTATATAACTTTATTTAGAATGTATTAAAAAGCTTTTATCTTTAAAGTTGTCTAGCTCATGTTTTATTTACAAAAAATTCAAGTTGGAAACCAAGCAAAGGAAAAATCAAGTCAAAAAACTAAAAAAATCATATTTACGGTTGGGTTTTGGCTGAAAACCCAACCGTAAAACTGTCAATATTTCTAATGCCAGACTTACGGTTGGGTTTTTCATCCAAAACCTAACCGTAAATATGAATATCAATTTTACGGTTGGGTTTTCAGCCAAAACCCAACCGTAAATTCTCCTGGATCATTCAAAATTGGATAATAGTACTTGTGTTGTTTTCAGTTTTTCTCTGTTTGAATGACCCAATTTACCTTCAATCTAGTTAAAATGATTGAATAAGTTTAAAAATTTGATTGTTAAACCCTAATTTTACCTTAAACTCAATGGTCCAAAAGATGTTTTACGGTTGGGTTGGGAAGCCTAAACCCAACAGTAAATATTGGATGAAATTGTAAACTAAAATTGGTTTTTAACGTTGGGTTGATTGGCAAATCCCAACCGTAAATCATCCTGGATAATATTTTTTTTTTAGATTATTTACAGTTGGGTCCGATGCGAAAACCCAACCGTAAAACTGTTAAAATTTGTAGTTCATCCCTGAACTAGCGGTTACGGTTGGGTTGGGAAGAACAACCAACCGTAAATGGACGGTTGGATTCGACATGAAAACCCAACCGTAAAATTCTCTGAATAAAAAAAAATCATCTTTTATTACGTAATTTCATCAAATTTGAGCCATTAAAAGACCAAGAGTTTAAGTTAGAGGTATACCTCACTACTCTGGTTGATTGAATCAAATCTATGATTTTTTAGAAAACCCTAGAAAATTATCTTAAATTTCTTCTAACTTTTCTTCCCTCCAAACCAAAAATAATTTTTTTTGATTTGATTTGATTAAGTAGAAGATTATTTAAGATTAATTATGATTAACTTACTTTATTAGCTAATTAGTTTTACTAATACTAACTAATCAGGAATAGTTTAGCCATTATGAAAATATTATGGATAAAAAAATTTTAAATTTTAATTTAAATATCTTTATTTCGTCTTATATAAGGAGCGTCCTCTACAAATATGGAAACTCCTAAATCAAGTTTTAGAAACTTAGGTGAACGAACATGGGAGCATTACAGCTGCACGAATAAGAAGATCTTCTATTTTTCCATAGAATATGGAAAGAGCCAAAGAGAGGTAATAATTCTACACATGATTTACTTATTTTATTCATACAAAGAAGTGCTAACTCATGTACTATTATTTAATCCTTTATCTAATTATGTAATAATTTTCTTATTTTATTTATACAGGGTGATTTAGATATTTTCTCTTGAAGAAGTCAACAACAAAAAACAATTTACTTTATAAAAGTTTTTTTTATTTACATAAATCATTCTAAAACTAAGTACTTACACTAATTTTTAATATTTTTACTTTTAAAAATTAAAAAATAATTTCTTGAATGACAACTAAACATGTTATAAGAATGTTTCAAAATTACCACACCATGTATCATTCTATCGATTATATTCTTCACCATGCATGTTAAGGAGCCTGGTGGAGGGAACAAACCAAGCCTCGATGCAACACATTGCATCTACAACACCCAGGAGATTAACTGTAACATTCTAATGATATGGAGCCTGTATCTAAGATTACCTTGGGTTCCTTTCGAGGAGAAAAGCAAGAAACAAACCTTCTTCTTCTGAATCTTCATTTAGTAATATGTTTCACAAAGTCTCACACAAAGAGCTTCTTAGAGCAACGAATGGATTCTCCGCAAAAAATTTAGTTGGAGTCGGTGGTTACGGTTCTGTTTACATAGGTATTTTAATGCTGAGCCAGGAGATAACATCAGTTGTTGCAGTGAAATTACTAGATCTTCAAAGACGCGGAGCTTTAAAAAGTTTCATGGCAGAATGTGAAGCTCTGAAATGCATTCGACATCGCAATGTTTTGAAGATATTGACTTCTTGTTCTAGTGTCGATTTGAAGGGAAATGAGTTCAAAGCTCTGGTTTACGAGTACATGCCTAATGGGAGTCTTGAGAAATGGTTGCACCCAACAGCAAATAATGGACAGCATTAAAGTTACACAAACAGGCCACTGAAGTTTATTTGAGAGACTAAATATAGTCATTGACTAACTGTATTGACTTTGACCTTCTGTAAATAAATCAAATCGCATACTATACTTATCTCTTTAACTCACATGTCTCATCTCCCCTTTTCTCTGTTTTCATCAGTTTTTAGGGTTTCTCTCTTTCTGCCTCCTTCCTCAGAGGCGATTTTCAGCCTCTACAACCAATCATGGCGAATCATGATCTAACATCAAGAATAGCACTAAACTTAGATCGACATCTTGTGCTTCCACTCCTTGAATTTCTTCAGGAAAAGCAAATCCATCCCGATGTTCAAATCCTTAAAGCTAAAGACGCACTTCTCAGTCAGACCAATATGGTTGATTACGCTATGGATATTTACAAGTCTCTTCATCAGACTGATGATGTTCCTCAAGGTATAATAATAATTAACATTTAGGGTTAGGGTTTTGGAATTTGAGGGTTTTGATATAATTGGGTCTTTTTTGTTGATTTTGTGTTGTAGAAATGATTAATAGACGTGCTGAAGTAGTTAGGAGATTGAAATTACTTGAAGATGGAGCTGAATCG
Source organism: Papaver californicum (assembly GCA_023531435.1). Taxonomy (NCBI): domain Eukaryota; kingdom Viridiplantae; phylum Streptophyta; class Magnoliopsida; order Ranunculales; family Papaveraceae; genus Papaver; species Papaver californicum. Next base: position 5,602 of record JAJJMC010032531.1, on the reverse strand, counting down.
ATTATTACGTTCCTTCAAAGCCCGAATATGATCAACGAACCACGCCCTGATAAACAATATGTTCTTCAGTTGCTACAGGGATACCAGGTAAACCCTAGATTCATCCATTTTTATGGAAAGTTAGAATAATTTTGTAGGTTTTGAGTGAGAGTCTAATTTTTGATTTTTTTTTTTTGGATGAGTAGATTGGTGCTGAGCAAATCGAGGCATTATATCAGTATGCAAAGTTTCAATTTGAATGTGGGAATTACTCGGGTGCAGCTGATTATTTGCATCAGTACAGAGCAATCTGTACTAATCCTGATAGAATTTTGAATGCATGTTGGGGAAAGCTTGCATCTGAGATATTAATGCAGAATTGGGATGAAGCTCTTGACGAGCTTAATCGGTTGAGAGAGATTATTGAATCAAAGGTCCGTGCTGATTTATTTTTGTTTGAAGTTTTTGTCTTCTATGTTGTTTTGAATACTAATTGGTGTTTTTGGTGTAGAATTTCAAGAACCCATTGACTTTACTCCAGAATAGAATCTGGTTGATGCATTGGAGCCTCTTCATATTTTTCAACCATGAGAATGGAAGAAATGGTATCATTGATCTCTTTCTCAATGACAGGTATAACCCTTATATACACTCTCTTAATGGTTATTAACATTTCTTTCATCCCTTCATAGTTTTTTCGCTATTCACATATTAGTATATTATGCATTGTGTTGGTTTTTCACGGGATTCTACTTCCTGGTTATCACTTAACTGACCAATACTCTTCTATGGACACCATAATTAATTTGAAGTAGGATCCATGGATGAACCACTGAAAATTTTCAAACCTTTGCTGATTTTTCAAGCTTCCATTTATGATTGCATGGACAGTCAATTTCTCCTCATTCTTTAAGTATATGTTTTGCTGCAGGTACATGAATGCCATCCAAACCAATGCACCCCATCTTTTACGTTATTTGGCAACTGCATTGATTGTCAACAAAAAGAGAAGACCTCAACTCAAAGAGTTGATCAAAATCATCCAGCAAGAGCAATCTGAATACAAGGATCCCGTCACTGAGTTCTTATACTGCTTGTATGTGAACTATGACTTCGATGGTGCACAACAGAAGCTCCGTGAATGTGAGGATGTAAGTGTTATTTTCTCAAGGTGTTTGCATTACATCTTTTTTTTTATTGGGTACATTACATCCATTTGGTTTATCCTATTTTCCAACTAATAAACCTGAAAAGTTGACAAACAATCAATTCAACATCTTTAGTCATGGATTATCATCTTAGTCGTTTCTGCTTATACATTGTAGAGTTACTCGTTGTTTTGCAACTCCTAAAGAATATTAATCGGAGTTGGTACTTGTGTTGAGATGGAACTGTTTCATTTTTCTTTTCCCAAGTTACTACTAAGCAGTACCTTAGCAGGGCCGTAGTCTATATTAGGTTCCCTAGCTTATCATCAGTGGCTTGCTTTCTGAGTGCTAGTGCAGGAAAGATGATTAATCAATTGAATGGTTTTCAAGTAGATATATGTTTCTCTTCATTTATGAACATTTTGCATGCGGTTATTTATCTGCTGGAGTTACAAGCATCAACTGTCCCGAGTTTTGGTATTATTGGTGCACTGCAAGTGTAATTATGATCTTTCTGTACTACACTTTATGTTCTCTCTATTTTTGCCATAAATAGTTCTCTCCAGTCTCCACGTCATGGGGGCTAAATGTTCATTAATGAAACTATTACATGATGCATCTTTTTAGTAAATTACTTCTGGTCCTATGGTTTACACTTGGAGTGCCATTGGATCCTTCTCCATTCTAGTTCATGTTCTGAATTGTTGTTAGCTTGTTGCTGAATTTTTCTGTTGGAGCTTGTTATATAGGTGATTTTGAATGATCCATTCCTTGGTAAACGAGCTGAGGAAGGCAAGTTTAGTACCTTTCCTTTGAGGGATGAATTTCTTGAAAATGCCCGTCTCTTCATCTTTGAGGCTTACTGCAGAATCCACCAGCGCATTGATATAGGGTGTGTATCTATCTTTCTCAAGTTATGCACAAATCTGCTTCATATGTGAATAACTTGAATGGTGTTTCAGTACTTTTAATATGTTGTACAAGGCATTGGTTTCGTGGTGTTATCTGATTTTTCAGTGTTGTTTAGTGGTGTTTTCTTGTGAATGACCTGACATAATTATGTTCTCTGAATTTGGCTAACAGAACTCTTGCCGAGAAGTTGAACATGAGTTTTGACGAAGCAGAGAGATGGATAGTGAATCTTGTTCAGAATGCAAAGCTTGATGCTAAGATCGATTCGAAGCTAGGAACTGTTGTAATGGAGCCCACTTCTCTCAATGTGTAAGTGTCTTCCCCATGGAAATAATTTAGAATTACTGGTGGTTAAAAACCCGTGGGGATCTACATCTTGATTTCTGGTATCTAATTTCGTTCTCTGTTCCTTATATCCAGGTATGAGCAGATCATTGAGAATACCAAATCACTCTCTTTGCGTACCTACAAATACGTAAATCTTGTTTTAGAATCAGGAGTAGCACCGGTAACGGCTGCTCGATAGAGAAGAGGTGTAGTATAGGGAGAAAACTTGTCTTGGAGCTCTTGAAGTTTTCAAGCATTTTGTGGTTAAGGGAGAAAATTTGGTCTCAGTATTTTGTTTTTGTTTATTTGTTTATTGAAAATTTCACTTTAAGCATAAAAAACCAAGAGTTGCAGGAGAATTTGTAAGTTTAATATACTTCTTCTTAGGGTTCTATGAATGATAAAATACTGTTTCGGTTGATTTATTTAACATTTACCTTTAGTTCGGATAGTAATACTGTTTCTATTATTTTCCCCATTCTCAAGAGAGATACACTTTCTTTATTGATTGCAACTCTTTTACGACCACTTCCATTTCCATCCGTTCTTTTGGATGTATATCGCGCGTGGCCAGTTACAAAAAAAAGAAAAGAAAAGAAAAGAATCATTTTGATGACACTTGAGACTGATATATGGTTTTGTAGCTGAATTGTATAGAACCACAATGAACTTAATTCGGATGGTATCTACCATTTCCTCATTCTTAAGAGAGATAAATATTCTTTATTGATTGCAACCCTTTTACGACCAGTTCCATTTCCATCCGTTCTTTTGGAGACTCTATAGAACATGCAACACCAAGTTTGATAATGTCTGTCAAAGCCTCGCATAACTTAACCTTTCCGTTGTTGGCATCGTCATTTTGGAGTACAAGTGCAGGATCAACGATCTGCATAACATTATCAGTAGTAAGAGCCGTCTTAGCAAAACTTGAAAGAGTAAGGCCATCTTTGAACATGTTGGCAGTAGGTCTCTTTCCCGTATACAACTCTAGCAACATGATCCCAAAGCTATAAAAGTCGCCGTTTGTAGACACCGCTCTACCCATTCCATACTCTGGATTTGAATAGACAGATATTGAGATCGATGTAATTTTATATACTATGAATTAGTTTTAAATGTCAAGAGAATAATTTATACCTGGGGCAACATATCCAATCGAGCCCCTAATCAGTGAAGTACTGCAATGATTTCCAGATTCAGCATTGACAATAACTCCATGAAGAAACTTAGCTGATCCAAAATCTCCTAGATGGCCGTTCATGTCCTCGTCAAGTAAAACGTTGCCTGGCTTCAGATCACAATGAGCTATTGGTGTTTGGCACTGGCGATGAAGATAGTCTAATGCAGATGCAACATCAATGGCTATATTTAGTCTCTCAATAAACTTCAGTGGCCTGTTTGTGTACCTTTGATGCTTTCCATTATTTGCTGTTGGGTGCAACCATTTCTCAAGACTCCCATTAGGCATGTACTCGTAAACCAGAGCTTTGAACTCATTTCCCTTGAAGTCGACACTAGAACAAGAAGTCAATATCTTCAAAACATTGCGATGTCGAATGCATTTCAGAGCTTCACATTCTGCCTTGAAACTTTTTAAAGATCCACGTCTTTGAAGATCTAGTACTTTCACCGCAACAACTGATGTTATCTCCTGGCTCAGCATTAAAATACCTATGTAAACAGAACCGTAACCACCGACTCCAACTAAATTTTTTGCGGAGAATCCATTCGTTGCTCTAAGAAGCTCTTTGTGTGAGACTTTGTGAAACATATCACTAAATGAAGATTCAGAAGAAGAAGGTTTGTGTGAGACTTTGTGAAACATGTCACTAACTGGAGATTCAGAAGAAGAAGGTTTGATTCTGGCTTTTCTCCTCCAATGGAATTTGACAAAGAAACCCAAGGTAATATTAGATACAGGCTCCATATCACTAAATGAAGATTCTTCAGAAGAAGGTTTGTTTCTTGCTTTTCTCCTCGAAAGGAATTTGAGTAATGAACCCAAGATAATGACATAAACCACAACTCCAGATAATATTAGATACAGGCTCTTCAATGAATTTTCCTTTGTCCGATCTATCTTAGAGAAAAGTGAGCAACTAGGTAAATGTAGTGAAGGGACTCCCCCGCAAAGCTTAAAGTTTTTATAACATGAAAATGCAATTGTCTTGTTAAAAATACCTTCTTCTGGTACTTCACCTTCAAAGTTATTCCAAGACAAATCCAGTTTCCTTAGGGAAAGAAATGACTTGAGATACTCTGGAATTGGACCAGACAAGTGATTGCGTGAAAGGTTTAACTCTGAAATTCCATTCAATTTCTTCAAGGATGGAGGAATTATCCCTTGAAGACTGTTTTCATTTAAATAAAAGCCTTGTAAATCAACACAGTTCCCCAAAGAGCTTGGAATTTCACCAGATAACTGATTGTATGACAAATCTAGGATCTGAAGCCGGAATAAACGGCCAATTTCTTGCGGAATTTCACCGGATAACTGATTGACTGACAAATCCAGTTTCTTTAGGGAAAGAAATGACTTGAGATACTCTGGAATTGGACCGGATAACCGATTTCTGCTAAGGATCAACTCTTGGATTCCTTTCAAACTCTCTAAGGATGGAGGAATTATCCCTTTAAGAGTGTTGCCACTTAAGTAAAGTACTTGTAAATCAACACAGTTCCCCAAAGAGCTTGGAATTTCACCGGAT
>JAJJMC010032508.1:0-17140 GCA_023531435.1 Papaver californicum | reverse complement strand
AGCATTCCAGATAAATATTCAGAAGGGAGCAACCAACACAAAAAAAACTAACAGAAGACAATATCATCACTGAATCTAAACAACTACACATCAGTTTGTAAATCCAAATTAAGAGCATTAAATTATAGTTTATAAAGCAACAACATTCTTTAAATGAACAATAAAAGAGCTCATAGGCTAACACTTTGACACACCTGAAAGCAAAATCTTCCAGCCTCATCTGTTGACTTAGAATCAGATTAAAAAATTTCTGGCCCAGTCAATGCTACCTGGAAAATCACAGTACTTAGTTCGACACTTGTAATAATCTGTATAATATTAAACACCGAGGCTTGAAAAAGAATGAAAGGTTAAATACCTTAGCTCTTTGACCGGAATTGACCATCCGAACGACACCACATTATCATTGTATATTTCTTTCATAACGGCAACTGAAGCCATATTTGGTAGAACCTATTATTATATAATAAATGAATGAGAAGAAGTATATAAAGGTAATCTATCTCGTCACTAAATAGTAAAAAAAGACACGCGAATATTGATCGTAAAAAAGGGCCATTTTGTCATACAATGGAAAAAAACTTAGGAAACTGGTGGTATATATTACCAGAATTTTTTCCAAATTGTCCAACTGGTAATATTCGTTCTTTGCCACAATTTTGTAAGTCTTGGATGTAACTTGGAAAAAATCCAAAAGAAAAAAAAGAAATCACACATAATAAGGTTTTAATATTGTTTGGTAGTTATAAAATGCATACAACTTTTACTTGGTCGAGCTTATAACGTCCCTGTGCATCAGTGGTAGCTCTTTCTTGGCCATTCAGTATATTCACAACCCTATCCACCCCTACCCTATATCCATCAATCACACGACTACCAACAGAAAACCCAGTGACCTGCGAACCACAAAGGTCGAATGATGCCATGATTTTTATGACCGTGTAATAACCAAATATAGGTATTAAACCAAAATTGATAGCTTAATTTCTCAGTTGAAATAACCAAGAAATTCTCGGCATCATTTTATGTTTTGAAGGCTTAGAAAAATCATAGGTTTTTGTAGACAAATTCGCAAGATGCTTCTAACAGCGGTGAGTGGTAGTTAGAAAAACAACCAAACCATGAAAATGTAAATCTTAAATTAATGACTAATTTGGAATTTAAATTATTTCTGAGCTCATTGTCACGGCCCACCCATTTTCTTACATATTGGGTTGGCCCATGACAAGAGTCTAGGTCCATTAGAAGAGCCTAGAAGATTAGAGAAGTCCACATATTCTAGAATATTCTTGGATAAGGAATATTCCCTTGTATATTCTTGTAAAGTATAGAATACTCTAGAAGATGATGATTCTAGAACATGTTCTAGAATCCTCCATAACATACTATATAAGGTGGAGAGCTCATTTGCTCAAATCATCCACCAACAAGCTCTTAAGCAATTGTAACATTCTCTCTCTTATAATCAAATACTCTCTCCCACTTAAAATCTCTAAGTCTCTTATCTCTTTGTGATCTTTTAGACTTACTTGAAGAGTTCAAGTGCCGCACGGTCTAGTCTAAAATCTTAATCCATGACATCATTCTCCAAATAGTTAAACAATGAAAATAATCCCCATAGCACCCATCTAATATTAAATAAAGAAACCTATTTGAAGATCTGGAAGAAGAATCCCTTGGTGCTTAGTTCCAAGCATTGAAAAATACTAATTAGTAGTGCTGCACAGGAACCGATCCGAAAAACCATATCCGCCCAAACCCGATGAAACCGTGAGTTTTTAAACCGAACCCGTCCGTCACGGGTTGGTATACGGTTTTGAAAATTCAAAACCCGGTCATTACGGGTCGGTTTACGGGTTTAGTATAGCAATAACCCGGTTACTTTGAGCCGTTGATTTAGATTTATAGTTTTAATCCTAGCCATACATCTAACATAAAACTTACCTAAAGAAAGCTTAGTTTTTTCAGACAGGCGATCAGATCTCATTCTCTTCTCCGCCTCCTTCACTCTTCAGACAGGCGATCTCATTCTCTTCTCAGCTACTGTAGCCTGCTTGATTCACTTCGTTTGTTCAGTCTCTTAAGGTTAGTTGGTTTAACAGTTTCTTTATTTCTCTTTCTCCTAATATTCCTTCACGTTGAAGTGTCTTCTTCTTCTTCCCCCAAATCAAAATTTGTGCCTCACCCCCTTTCTCCTTATCCTTGTTCATGCTGATATCTGGACGGTAATAACAACAACCACCCCCTTTAATTTATCTTCTTTCTTTTACAAGTTCATTTTTTTTTTGTTGATGAAATGTGTTTGTTATAACATTCTTAATCGCATGTTTGATTGGATCGCTTTCAATTGGATTAGTAAATTGGGGTTTCCTTTCTTTTCTTTATTAGGGGTGTATTGATGTTTGTTAATTGGTGAATTACTCAATAGTTGACTGAACACTAATTCATCAGTCATACTATGTAAGTCATCTAGTTGACTGAACGTTAATTCATCAGTCGGACTATGTAAATCAAGTAGCTAACTAGCCATGTTTTTCTTTACATACTAAATTCTATTTTTTTTTGTGTTGTAAGAATTGATGTTCTGAACTTTTCAGTTAGAAACTTAGAATGCTTTCTGAAGCACTTGGTTCCAAAGCAGACACCCTCTGGAACACCCAGAATCATAAAACCCATTCCAAGTGCACATTGTCTAGAACAAGGCATTGAGTTCGGTCTTTGTAAAGTTTTTTTTTTTGAGGATTACGGAAACAAAGATTTTGGGCGTGATTTCTTAGAGTGATAACATTTAGCTATTGGTTTAAGTATTGATTTTCTTTACTGATACATATTCTTTATATATTTGTTGTTTGTTTTGTTTTGTTTTGTTTCTTTTTTTACTCTGTAAAGTCAGCTGGCTAGTGTATATCCCTTGTATTTGTTATTGTATTTTGACGATGTTTGGTGTTTTTTGCTGTTTCTTAGGGGGTTTAATGGGTGATTCATCAACTCAATCTTTATCTGGAACCAGCCAAATGTCAAGTACACAATCATACATATCCAGGAGTGCAGCTTTGAACTTTGAGATCTTTGATCCTTGAGCTATGATTGATAAACGGAGGGGGCTTTAAGTGACTCAATCATACATATACAGGAGTGCAGCTTTGAACTTTGATCCTATCTGTTCTGAATTCCATTTTAAGTGACAGAGATCTTTGATCCTGTCTGTTTGAACTTTAACTTTGAACTTTGAAGGTTTTTTGTATGTGTTTTTTTTCTGTCAGTTTGAACTTCATTACTTGAGAATTATTCATGGTAATACTGTAATATTGTCTGTTTTTTTTTTTGCTGTCTGAATTCCATGAATACTGTCTGTTTTTTTCTGTTTTACTGCCTTTTTTTTCTCTGTTTTTACTGTCTGTTTTTGCGTTTTTTTTGTTTTTTTGTTTTTTTGTTTTTCTGTCTGCCTATGCGGGTTAACCCGTAAAACAACCCGAACCCGCTGTCCAGCCTCGGGTCGGTTTCAACCCGCCCCGCCTGTGGACGGGTTAGTATACGGTTTTGAATATTAAAATCCACCTCTGGACGGTTTGGTAGTTGATTTTACTCCAAAACCAATCCGCCCGCCCATTGTGCAGCCCTACTAATTAGCTAAGTTGATACCATTATAGTTACCTATAGCTTATCAACAATTATAATTTATGATTAAAGATCTCTTCACAACTTGGTATGAAACCCACCACCTAAGCTTTTCCAGAATTTCAAGATACGAAGATGCTACTAATTCGTATAAGACAGTGATTAGTGAATCCTCCAAGCAAATGCTTATTATCCTTTTTTTTATTTGCATATTATCTAGCATATTTAATCCACCAAGCACGTATTTCCTAACCTTTTACACTTACGATAATATGAAAATCAGTTTGTAAGGTTCACTATTATACTTTTGTCAATTTCATCTTGATGAATTTATATGAAATGACTATACCGAATGAATAATATTGTGTACCGTAGAGAACCTCCGAGCTTGGTATTCTAAATAGAGACAACTTGAGGGGTTTCCTTGTTTTTGAGGTTGATGAGAATCAACTCCTGACACTTTTGATTGGTATTTTGATAGTCTTTGCATCTGCAGACAATTAGATCGCTTGCATAGTTAAACAGTACTGTTGGAAACATAATTAACAACATATTTGAATCACAAATTAACTTCTCCATTAAGAGAAGAAAATCAATGCATATCTTCGGCATAACAGAGGCAGAAGCATAGTGCATCAACAACAAACCGAAGATTGAATACTTGATCCCCTTTGAAATCCATAGTTTGTAGAGACAGTCAAACACACTGCGGTCCAAACAGGAAAGCATAGTGCATAAACACAAAAGTAACCTAGACTATACAGTTGCCAGGAGCTGCACATCCTTCACAAGAGATGAAAATTATAGATAATCAGGTTAGACATTAAGCTTTTACCCCAGTAACCGCGGCGATACAAAAATAATGGTGGAATGACCTGGAAACAAACCCACTTCAATCTGAAAGTTCAACTCTTACCTGAAAAATATAGACTGTAATAGCATAAGCGAGGAGCCAAAACATACTTCCACATTTCTAGTGCCTAGGTAATAATCAAAGCCAAAAAAAACCTACCAATCGTAGTGCTAATATAGAGTATTGAGCCACATACAACTTTGTTATCCTCAAGTATAATGCTAGTAACGTTTGTCCTGTAAATTATATTATCTCCCTTTTCAAGAGGCCCACAGCTAAGGATTTTGCAATGCCTCCTACACCACCAACATGGAAGTTGATTCCACTAAAATGCATGTCACACAAACCTGGAAAGGAGAGTAGATGATAAACGATGTATGCTACAAAAATGAAGGCCTAAAAGGCACAAAGTAATAATGAGACTACCACGCTCGCATTGATAATCGGTGTATGCAAATTATTAATTGTGATCAACATAAAATACCGCAGGAACAACATATAATTATTCATTTGCTAGAAAGAGGAGCAAATATTAAAAAATTTATCAAACCTATGCATCTACGAATGATAAAAACTGGGGATCTTGTATGAACTTTTGAGCAATGTCTCCAGCATTTTGATGCAAATAATACGCTGCCAAAAGATACAATAATCATGCACATTTAGTATGCAAAATGAGCATTTTTAGGAGCATTACTAACCTCCATGTGTCATGGAACGTTCTTCCCTTTCTCTTTTTGGAGTTTGTCTCATATGTGCTTCCTATACCTAGCTGTTTTTACAATAATGATAAAAGTGATTATTTCTTCACTCTTTGGTGTGATATAGACTTGTTGTGGTAGGTTAGAAAAAACAATAATATTACTGCGGTTTGATCATTCTCCATGTTCACGATGGTCGTTCTAATGCTTCTCGTTTTAGAGTGTTAGATCCATTACGGATCTACTCTGATATACCCATCTTATCTGATTGGAATTAATATACCTTTAGGAACTATAAAGGGGTCATAGCCTCTACCATCACCCATGTTTGCAGCTTCCACTAATAGAGAAACTCCTCTGTTGGAAGGAACAATCAAAAACACAAATTCAAAATCTCATTTACTCGATTTTTAATCACAGATTCAATAATATGCAATAAAAAAAACCTTAATTAAGGGTTTACTCATATGGCTTTACATGATCCAGTGGTGCTTGTGTTGGAGAAAATTCCTGTAACAGGGAACATACCAAACAGAAGCTTTAGAGATGATAAATCGAATCTAGGATAAAATCACCTGATACCAACCCAGTTAGCAAAATTCGTTGGCCCAACTTAACAATAGAAGAAGATGAAAAATAAACTAGTGCACATAAAAAACAGGAAGAGGGGAAGAGTCGTCAGGTCAGTGGCTGTGACTGGGGTAAATGAAAATGAGATTTTTCTTTTTTTTTTATAGGAGAAGAAAACGTTTTGGAATTCAAAATGTCAAAATATTTAATTCAAAATATTTAATTCAAATATTTAATTCAAAGATATTTTTAATAAATTTGATTTAATCCCCATAAATATTGAAACAGTCAAATTTATTAAAGAAATTTAATAAAATAAAACCGTTGAGTCTTGATAGGCACACGCCATGCACGCGCTGGCTCACGCCGGTTCACGCAAAAAACACACGCAAGCTCCGCAAGCCCGCGACCCGCGTGCTTCGGTGCGAAGCACCGCTGTGTGAATTTGCCCACTAGCCCATTCCCTTAGTCCATGTCCAATCCACAAATCTTTTCCCTTAGAAGCAACTTTAGTGGTAATATAGATAGATTTCATCCTTGGTTTATCCCATGTGGGACAAACCAAATGTTTCTCATTCACATAGAAGTGAAAAGTGGATTTGTTATTTCCACCCCAATATAGGCTAGTGATCAAGATAAATTAGGTAACAAAACAATTTTTGGTAATAAATCACTTTTAATTCTAACAATCCCCCACATGAATGAAGAAAGCGATAAATCAGAAAACCGGAAAACGAGAAATACCTCTTAAGCAATAGGTGTCCATATGGAATTGAACCTTTGCTTAGTGAGAAGTATCGGAACTACTTGATGGACAGTGAACGCGATGTCTTGAACTGCCATCGTTTGGTGTAATTCATCAATAGCTCCTTACGCGAGATATCTCTCAAGAGTGCTGTTAAGTTCACGCCATTGTGTCCGTTTTGGCCCTGGACATATCCCGTTTGCATCATAATATCCTTCAAGAACAGCAGGTCATCTCTCATAACTCAAACAAAGATTTGAAGTGTATTTTTGATACCTTAGCACTCTGAAAAGTGCATCCCAATGCTCCTATCAAACTGGTTATATTTTCTAAGTACAGATTCAATGTAACGAGATTGACTAAGACTATATCTATTAGACTCTCTTCTAATTTTCATCCCTAAGATTACATCTGAGGGACCTAAGCCTTTCATGTCAAGGTCTCATTCAACATGTTCTTAGTGGAATAAAATACATCTATGGTTGTATCCAGTATAATCAGATTATCAACATACAAGTATACAATCACACAGGTATCATTCACAAGTTTTTTGTAAACATACTTGTCAGATTCATTTATTTTAAATCCACCAGAAAATCTTTACATGATCAAATTTTTCATGCTCTAAAAGATTTCTCTTTCTAAATATTTTGCCTTTTCTAGGCTCAACTTCATCTTCCTCTAGAAGTATTGTCTGACAAGTATAAAGGATATCTAGGGGATCAACACATATTATGCGAAATTCAGATTTCAAAGGAAAATTTATTTTTTTACAAAGAACATTACATCCCTAGATTCCATATTGGTATTCAGACCAATTTCTGAAATATCAGAACTCACAACCCCAACCCTATAATCTGTAGTGTGTTTAGGAAATCCTATGAAGACATAATCAACAGTTTTAGGTCATATATATGTCCTCTTGGGTGGAGGGATATAAACCTTAGCCAAGCACCCCCCACATTTATGAAGTATGCATAAAAGGGTTGTTTACCTTTCTATAAATCATTTGGAGATTTGTCTGATCCTTTAAAAGTAATTTGTTCAGGACATAGCAAGCTGAGAGGATGGCCTCCCCCCACAAGTTCGCAGGTAATCCTGAACTAATTCATGGCTTCATCATCTCCTTAAGGGATTATATTTTCACCTCTAGTTTGAACTGAGTTCAAGTCAACTAGGTCTGAGGAATTTATTCTAAGGGTTTAGAATTTTTCCTGAACATTTTTCTTATAAGACATTTTATGCAAATTTCACATTTATGTTTTCTTTCCAAATTAAATTTGGGAATGCAGCCTATGCTTGCCAGATTGATCATTGAATAACATGACCAAATATGCCATGTCCAACATTCAATGACACACAAACATAAAAGGAATCAATTTTATTTATTTAAATTGAGGTTACATCTAATTTGTAAAAACCCTCTATCTTATAGCTCTTTCCACTAAGTTACACTATTTTTCCCAGTTTCATAAAAACCCTTATCATCTAATATACTACAAGATACAAGAATTTTACAGATGTCCGGAACATGAACAATTTCTTCAATGTGAGAGTTTTGGCAAAAATGAGCTTCAGCCCAACTTTGCCTTTTTCCGCAACCTGTGTTGCGGACGAGTTACCCATATAGAGCTTTTCTCCTTCCCCTACCTTCTGATAGGAGGTGGACACATCTTTGTTTCCGCGGACATGCTTGGTAGCACCAGAATCTACCCAACAGTCTCTCACATTGGTTACCAGATTGACTTCAGACACTGTACCAAAAAACTTGTTCTTTTGATTTTTCATAATAATTTAACATTGTTTTATTTTATTTCTCTATAAATAAAATCCTTACGATTTCTATAAAATATTGCCTAATTTAATATGAATATGATTTATTTATAATCAAATAATCAACACTCTACGCATGCTCCATGTAAAATCATTTTAGCGCATGATAACTACGTTTTATTATGCGTATAATAATTGTCTTGATTTTATGCATTAAATTTAGTGTATAAATTTTAGTGCATCTTAACGTTTCATCAAACGTGTCCTACGGTTGTTAAATTTATTGTTTTAACCGTTTTAATAATATCAAGACAGCATGCATACGATTCATATATTAAAAATACATTATGATTATAATTAATAAATCATACCTGTATATTATGATTCGTCCATATTCAGTTTCTGTAGAACGATCAAGAAAAATGCCTTCGAAAATTCCGCAATTTAACGACCAAGAAAACTGCCTCCAAAAATTCCGCAATTTAACGACCAATAAAACTACCTCCGAAAATTCCGCAATTTAACGACCAATTAAATTCAAAGACCAAAGGAACAGAACATCATTTCACCTTTTATAGAATTTCACGGCTACCTCAATAATTCTTTTTCATCAAATTAAGTCTTCGTTGAAAGTAAAAGCATTAAATAAAACACAAAGTGCTGAATTCACGCTTCAAACATTTGAACCCATTAATCTTAGTATTTGCAAACTTAATTACAAGATTAATTTTCCATAGTTTACTCCATGTCATGCTCTTAACATCCAGTGTATTGTGGCGTGAATTGAGGATGGCGGGAATTAATGAGTTTGATGAAGCGACAAAACTCCAAACACTTTTTCATTTTCAGCCGTTTTATAATTCATCTTCCTGTTTCTTTCTGGATCGTCCATCTAAGGTAGTTCAACAAACCATTTATACATGTTCTCCACACAGGCTAGAGATGATAACGCCATCAACAGTTCATTTGCCTAAAAATTATGTCATAATGCTTCATTTGCACGCTTAATTTGAGCATAACTTACAATCATAGTGTCCTGGATATCAAACATTTTCTCTCAAACATTTTCTCGAACAATTCTCTTATATCACCAGCCTTCACAAACATAACTCCAAGAGAATACATATCTTAAAAGAAATATCGTCAGACAACAATGGAGCTTCAAAAATAACCCACAAGATGATACATCTAAAATAAAGCAGGAACAACATGCACATCAACCCAAAAATCAACGTCACTGAAAAATACCCAGTCCACCAATTAATCGTCATTTGTCATTTTAACAACATGTATATACCCAAAAGAAGCATCATGATCTAACATTTCAACATCTTTTGATAATCCCCATCCTCCAGCTTGTGAACCCATTGTTAATTCACGCCCTATGAACGGGATAAATGATGATCAAGAGAAGCTCCCCAATCTCCGTCTCCAAATGAATCTTCAGTTATGGAGTCTCCAAATAAGATCATCTTCGGTTTCATTTTCTTCTTCTTTATCTGCAACTAGATGGACACAGCTAACAAGTAAATTATGAAACCTACTCTTCTTCTCTGTGATTAGCCTGAGTACGTATTATCGATGATCAACAATTATCCAGAAAATCTAATAGCTATGGTAAACAGCAGTGTCTGGATAACAATAGAAGCATCACAAGTATGTAACTGAGAGAGAACATCTTGCAAACAATTCCCAAAAATAAAAATATTTCTCGTTTCCGTTGTTACAAATTTAATCTAATATCGAGTTAAGATTGTTGGAGAAAATTCCTGTAACAGTGAACAAACCAAACAGAAGCTTTAGAGATGACAAATCGAATCCAGGATAAAACCACCTGATACCAACCCAGTTAGCAAAACTCGTTGGCCCGTTGTGAACTTAACAGTAGAAGAAGATGAAAAATAAACTAGTGCGCATACAAAGCAGGAAGAGGGGAAAAGTCGTCAGGTCAGTGGCTGCGACTGGGTAAATGAAAATGAGATTTTTCTTTTTCTTTTATAGCAGAAGAAAACGTTTTGGAATTCAAAAGGTCAAAATATTTAATTCAAATATTTAATTCCAAGTTATTTTTAATAAATTTGATTTAATCCCCATAAATATTGAAACGGTCAAATTTATTAAAGGAATTTAATAAAATAAAATCGTTGAGTCTTGATAGGCACACGCCATGCACGCGCTGGCTCACGCAAGCTCCGCAAGCCCGCGACCCGCGTGCTTCGGTGCGAAGCACCGCACATGTGTGAATTTACCCACTAGCCCATTCCCTTAGTCCATGTCCAATCCACAAGTCTTTTCCCTTAGAAGCAACTTTAGTGGTAATATAGATAGACTTCATCCTTGGTTTATCCCATGTGGGACAAACCAAAGGTTTCTCATTCACATAGAAGTGAAAAGTGGATTTGTTATTTCCACCCCCAATATAGGCTAGTGACCCTTTGGTCCCATCAAGAAAAATTAGGTAACAAAACAATTTTTGGTAATAAATCACTTTTAATTCTAACAACTTGATATTTCAGATGCAGCCTAGACAACCAATACCTTGTATGGTTATTCGAATTATCCACTTCCAAAGCCAATTGAAAATTCTGTTTTGCAGTCTAATACACACACAAAAAAAAAGACCTTTTATTTGAGTGCCTTATTGAACACTAAACACGCTCATATCATTTTAAGTTTGTAAAGTGGATCTTGCTCTAGATATTAGGGTAGAGCCGACCATTCAAAACGTGCATCTGACCAGTAGAGTTGGGGCTATTAGATTTAGTTTGGCCCAATAAGTTGCAGATTAGCAGTTAGGATTGCTAATGATTTATCATTCAGCTAAAAGGCTAACTTGATTGCCAGCAGCATTCTCAAACTTTTTATTTTCATCAATGTATGAGGGGATGGATGCAGTTTCTTTACTCTTCCCACATAAAGTTTTAATATTGGCATGATGAGTTGTGCAGTACTTTTGTTCTGTCAACCATTTATAAATTATTATCCATCATGCAGTTAGTTTCTTGTTAAGCATTCACTTATATGTTTGTATAGGATCACTGATAGACTGACTTATGGTAAAAATTCCAATGTTCACACACAATAGTGCCATTTTAAATGAGTATTGAAAAGAAAGAGGAATTTATCATGTTATACATGAAGGAATCTAGCGATTTCATAAACAAATAAATTACTCAATGTACGTACCTGAAGCATAGGAATATATCAGTATATAGAACACCAACAGATTATGTTTGATTTCCAGTTTTCAACTCCAGAAACATAAGAAACATGAATTGTTATTTAACTACACCCATACTTGAACGTGTAAATTTATACCACTAACCAAACCTAAATAAGCACGTCTTGGACTTGACCCATCTTTGGTTTAGTAGTTTAAGATATAATCAACTCTAACACCAGTCAAAAATAAGCATAGAAATATTAATTCATATAATTAACCAAGAATACACTTACTGTGTAGGTTAGTCCAAACCCACTTTCAAGTAAAGATCATACGAACCGCAGAAAATTGGAAAGAATTAATAACCATGGCAGGAAGAGGTTACCGGTTAAATTGATTAAAGCTTGGTGTGTGCAAATAGAGTGTGAAAACAGGGTAACTTTTCGACATCTAGAGTGTAATGTGTGAGTCATTTGACAACAACTGAACACAACAATAAACTACTTGATATTTTTTTTGTTTTTTGAACATAACTACTTTGATGTTATATAGCTCACCATTCACTTTCCCTAAATTTATATACAGTAAAAAAAAAAAGGAAGTAGAAGCAGGATGTCAGGTAATAATGATTATAGTCATGCAGTGTGTTAATTATACTTGTGTTGTAAACTTGCTAAGTCTGTGCTATGTGATGCATTAAATGACAATTGTCTAGAGATGACCTAATAATACTTGTGTTATTGTCTTTCTCCACCATTGCATATAAATATGTATACCATATAATTAGTTAAATCTCATAATCAATAAAAGTTCAGATCACAACAGTAATAAATGTTTTAGTTAAATAATAAATTGTTCTATCCAACCTATCAAATTATCGGTACCACCCTATATGAGGAGAACAACTGACTCAAAATACCATTCTCTGTTTTTAATTAACACACAGTGCAAATAAACCATTTAAAATATAAATCTCTATATTCCGTATATTTTTTTCGATTGGTATAAATAATTATATTCAATGGAAATCAAATCTAAGATTCCATATAAACAAAAAATAAAAAAACCACAAACCTCTGTGTGTAGCCTTCAACTGGTGTGTACGTACCAATACGAACTGTAAAAAATAATAATAAAAAAATAATCTCCGTGTTCAATAGAAAACAGAGAAAAACTGTGAATAAACTGAAAGTGATTACTGTGCCTAATAAGGTAAAGATGTATTCACATGCGATAAAGGAATACCTACGTACCTATTGGAATATAGACTAACCCATGAATCAACAAATTCAAATCAATACGATTAAATAAATCATTTGAAAAACAATCAAATACCAATTTAACAAAAACCCATTTTTAATTCTCACTTGAAAAACAAAACATACTTAAACGAAATTTTACCACAAGAAGAAAAGAGGAAGGGATTTTACCAAGATATAATGTTAATTATTTTTTGGATTTTTATAAGATTTTCTACCTTATCAATATTATTAATTCAAATATTTTTTTATCAATAATGATTAAGAAATATATCAATATTAATATTAGTTATAAGATTTTTTTACCCTATAATAGTTATAAAATCAAAGTGACCTGATTTGTTACCTATAATGATCCAAATTAAGATCAACGTCTCGAGTGTATCCAAAAATTCAACGGCAACGATTTAAAAAAAACATGTAAACCCGGTGTAAAAATAACAAATGAATTCTCAGCCGTCGAAAACCACAGATCGACCATCCAACGGCAAGACATAACAAACAATGAGGACCACCCGTCGAGTGTATTTCAACCACCCACCCAATCCGCACCACACATCCCCCCATTAAAGTACGATACATCACCAAATTCCATCCAACAGATACGAATATCTTCGCTCTAAGCCAATGAGAGCGCGCGGTTACACTAACTAGCCAATAGGGGAGAGGGTAAGCTCCACCAGCGCTACTTTTATTCTGGAATGAGGGATGATATTGAGTATTTAGGTTGTTGATGACTTGACTTCCATAATAATTTGCCCGTAGGTCGACACAGGTTATTGTACAGTTTTTAGTTCTTTCTCTCCACATACTTCACCAAATAGCAAACGGAAAATACCCCCATAAACGATTAAGACTTTTCTTACTTTTCTTATTTCGTCATTCCCTCAAAGTTCTTCTGATATCACTCGAAAAAACCCAACTAATTCCAAAATTATTCATGAAATAAGACCAAACCTCAAATGTTATCATGCAATGTAAAGAAAGATGGGCATTTGTTTCCTCGAACACCATATAACAAACAATTAACATTCTATACAATACCTTCCTTGTAAAGTTGATCCAAAGTGAGAGCTCCATTATAATACAAAGTCTAAACCAAAAAAGAGACTTTTAGAGGTACCTTAGGATTCCAAAGTTGTTTATCTGGAAATGAGATTAAACCTTCCGTTTCTATAGTCGAATATGCGGAAGCAACGGTAAATCCATCTCCATTACCACACCTCCAATGTTTATTATCTCCGGTATCAATATCAAGTGTAGCATTGGATCGCCTATTACCTGCAACAACAAAATTACTTCCTACACTTCTAATTCATTCAAAGCTCTAACAAACTGTAAATCCCAGGCTCCTTGAACTGACACCATATCCTTCACTGTGAGTTTTATAATTACCTTTGGAATTCTGTATAACGTAGAAAATATCATCCCCAGCTTCTATGCACTTACCCATAAATCGTCTCAAAAATAAATACCTTCCACATCCCCTATAATCAAAGAAGTACCGGATTTAGTGAAATCCCTTGGTTTTAGAATACCCATCCAAAGACTCCGGCCAATAGTTCTATTGGAATGATTAGGAAATAAAGCTTCAGTAACTCTTCCCAATTTCTAAGCTATAATTCTTCTCCACAACGCATGCTTCTCACTTTCGTATCTCCATATCCATTTTGAATGAAGAGCCTTATTTAAAAGCTTCAATTTCTTTATCCCTACAACACCCCAGCATTTTGGTAAAGTAACTCTAGACCAATTGACCCAACTCTTTTTCCTAGATGTTGAACTCGAGCCCCACAGAAAATTTTGCATAACTCTTTCAAGTTCTTTAACTACACTGCTTGGTAATTGAAACAAATTCATGTAATACACTGGAAGACTAGATAACACACTTTGTATCATCACTAACCTATGTCCCTTTGATAATTAACTCAATTTCCAACCATCGAGCTTTTGTTAGAAATTTTTAACCACCTTATTCCAGACTATTCTACACTTTGATTTACCGCATATCTGAATTCCCAAATAATTCATAGGTAGTTGAGTTGAACAACATCCAAAAATTTCAGCACATACATCTCCGTTATGCATTTTCCCAAGCCCAACAATTGTGCTTTTCCTGAAGTTTACTTTTAACCAGAGATCGTTTCAAAATCTACAAGAATGTTCTTCAAATTCTGCACCTGTGTCTCATTGTCATCTAAAAAAAATATAAGGTCATCAACAAATTGAAGTTGCGTTATCACTGTACCTTGCTCCTCTACTTTGAAACCAGATATTAGACCTTGATTTGCAGCTGCTTTAAACATCAAAGAAAGTACCTCAGCAACTAGAATGAACAAAAATGACGATATCGAATCACCTTTCCTGACTCCCTTTTGACTTTTAAACAATTTAGTTGCTTCACCCTTAAGTAAAACATCAAATATAGGTGTTGTAATACACCATTTTATCCATCTTCTACATTTATGACCAAATCCAAACCTAGCCAGCGTAATATCCACACATCCCCAATTTACGTTGTCGAACGCCTTTTCAAAATCCACTTTGCAAATGATACTGGTTGCTTGAAGTTTCAATCTTGAATCAATAAGTTCAGAAGCAATTAATATTCCATCATGTATATGCCTACTATGAATAAATGCATTCTGGAATTCAGAGATAATGGAAGGCATCACCAACTTCATCCTTTCAGCTAGCAACTTTGAAATGATCATATACACGCCACCAATTAAACTTATGGGTCTAAAATTGTGAAAAGAGAATGCACCTTTACACTTTGGAATTAAAGTTATATTGATGCAATTGATTCTCCAGTCTAATGAACAATTAGTCTCAAATTCTTTAATCACCATCAAACGATCAAACTTAATTACCTCCCAAGCATGCTTATGAAATTCCATTATAAAATCATCTGGACTCGGACTTTTATTCACACCAAAATGATTCACCATTTGTTTGACCTCCTCTTCAGTGAAATCTTTTCCTAAAGTAATACTCTCAATAACAGAAATAGATGGCATCTCAAGACCATCAAACTAGGCCTTGATTTATGACTCTCAGTAAAAAGAGAAGTATAGAAGGATTATGTCTCTTGACCAATCTTCTCTCTATCAAAGCAAAAAACACCATCTATATTCAAGCAATTGATATTATTTTGTTTGTATTTAAAAGAGGCTAACTGATGCAAATAACTCAAATTCCTTTCACCATCTTTAAACCGTCTTTCCTTCGCTCTTTGACTGAGTTTCCTAGATAAAGATAAAGACAAAGAAGAATGTTGGATTTTATCTTGCTCTCTCGCCACCACATCATCATCAGATAAACCCGAAATCTCTTCTAGATTGTCAAACACATCTATATTGAGCTATAAATTATCTATTTGATATTGTAAGTTACCAAAAGTTTGCTTCTGCCAGTTTTTTATAAAAAAAATTACCGCTAGCAATTTATTGGCAAAAATGTAGTTAGGCTTTCCAACAAAAATAAGATTGTTCCACCAAAATTTCAAAATTTCAAAAATTATATTTAAATTCTAATCTTCTTTTTCTGAATCTATCTATCTTCTTATCTTTATTTGCAAATATCTTTTATTTAATTTCCATTATGATGTGTTGTTGTTCTAATTTTTCATAAATTTGTTGTATCTATTTTCTAATCCATAATTTATATCCTTTTTTTTTATTATTTCAAATTCTAATACTTGAAATGAACTGATTTTTCTTTTCTCTAAGTGGATTTGGAAAAGATGTTTGGAGCCGATGCTCGTTAGCGACTCCGTCAAGTTTTTACCTTGATACTGGATTATGGCTTCTGGGTACAGGATGATGAAATCAGTTATTCCTGAATCGGTAAGTGATTTCCGCGATTCCGTTCAGCTTATCTATTGTTTATCTCTTGGTGTTAGTAAGCTATCAGATGTCACTATTCTACAAATATTATTACCCATATGTGATGGATATTCATGCAAAAGCTTTCGTACGATTTACTTCATGTAATGAGCTATTATGTTTACTATAAGGACACATTTCAAATCTGTATCCAAATAACCAGCTTAACAGACATACAATTACAAATGACATTCTCTATTTACTTTTTTATCAAATATTTGAATGCAACACTGCTTTTCTCTACATAAATTATCAACATCATAGTATATAATATAATTTCATTGTTATTTTCCTTGTTCACTTGTATATCAACTCAAAATTTCATTTCTACAAACGTCACTTGCTAGTTAATTTTATATTCATCATCATGTCTGATATTCGTACAAATGCATATATTGCACATCTCACACAAATGATTCATGATAATGAAACTTTTGTTGATGGTCCGTTAAGAGATTATATAGAATTTATGAGACTAGCAACTATAGCCATACAAAGTGGAAAATTCCCAAGACTAGTTGGTAAACTGATGCAGCGGATAATAAAGAAAGAGAGAGAAGAGAGGTTTTGT
>JAJJMC010032493.1:116079-130779 GCA_023531435.1 Papaver californicum | reverse complement strand
AAGTTCGAGAATCGAACCTCTTTTTACCACTATATAAAATCACATCACTTAACAATTTCTTTTGTTTAGTGTTTTCCATTGTTGCAGAACCAACATCTACGTCCCAAAAAAACAGATGCTATCAGTTTTTCATGTTATCCTAAAAATGAAAAAAAGTGATAGTATCTTTTTTCTTGGAACGAAGAGAGTATTTTATTATGTATGCATATGATATGGTGACACCAGGGCTTAGGTATGAGAAGCATGGCCTTTGGATGCTCACCTCATCACCTAATGTTGGGTATCCCATTAGATTAGTAAGTATAAAAGATTGTAAGATTTTTGTACTTCCAACTTAAAATTAATTGACAATAAATATAATGACTCTTTCATCATATATGTTTATAGAGAGGCTTAAGGTTTTAGGCAATACGAGACTATTAGCCTAGACTCTAGAGTTATTTTAGCAGAGCTGTAAGAGTTGATACAAGTCAAGAATATAAGAGACCGATATGCCTTAGCCCTTAGGAAATTCTTCAGTCCAGGGCTTCGGTTTTTAAATACGTTAGGGTCACGCCAGCACGCGAGCCAGAGGCGTGGCGCCTATCACGGTTGATTTAGAAAGCATGGAAAAAAATTCATTAGACTTGATATTATTTTTGCGGCATTAAGGTTCCTTTCCTGATATCTATATGTAATAACATTTGATGAATTCAGGAACCTGAGAAAACTGAAATACCTCGGCAAGTTTCATCCATTTTATTTGGATTTCAAGAAACATTGTGAAAAGGGGACACTACCAAACTACACAGTGATTGAACAACGTTTTTCCGATCTGAAATTGCTACCGGGCAACGATGATCACCCTTCTCATGATGTCGCAGAAGGTCAAAAATTAATTAAAAATGTTTACGAGACCCTCAGAGCAAGTCCACAATGGGAGAAGATGTTGTTTATCATCACATACGACGAACATGGTGGGTTTTATGATCATGTTCCTACTCCTACTGTTGGAGTTCCTAGTCCAGATGGACTTATACTTCCTGACCCTTATAAGTTTCAGTTCGATCAACTTGGTCTTCGTGTTCCAACTATCATGATTTCTCCCTGGATCGAACGTGGAACTGGTTCGTATATCTTCGCAATTCTTACATTTACATGACTCATTCTATGTATAGTTCATTGAATTGAAGAGTAAAAAAATATGAGTTTTTTTCTTTCAGTTGTGCATGGACCATCAGGACCGTATCCGACATCGGAGTTTGAACATTCGTCAATTCCAGCAACTGTTAAGAAGATCTTCAATTTAAAAGAGTTTCTGACAAAGCGTGATGCATGGGCGGGTACTTTTGAATCCGTCCTCTCTAGAAATGCTCCAAGAACTGATTGCCCAGGTAATATTACATGCTACTGTTGTCTATGCATTCATTTTACATGTCTTCTCTTGGGTTATATCTTTGTACCCATTCATTGATATTTATGGCTAACAAGTTGTACCTTGATTGTAGTAACATTTCCCGATCCGCAAAATATACGACCACGTGAAGCAGAAGAGAATGTAAAGCTCAGTGAATTTCAGGAGGAACTTGTACAAATGGCTGCAACATTGAATGGGGATTGTTATAAGGACGTATACCCAGACAAACTAGTAGAAAATATGACTTGTGCAGAAGGTTGAAAATATGTTGAAGATGCTTTTGAAAAATTTCGCAAAAATTGCAAGAATGCAAGGAAGAGTGGAACCGATGATTATGAAATTGTGGTACCATTTGGCCAGCAAACTGGAGAACTGGCAGAGAAGAAATCCTTGGCTAACAACATGGGTTCTTGCTTTGCTTGCAATGTCAGTTAAATGATTATGGGCCGTAATGCATAAATCACTACAAGAAAAACGGGTTTAAGTGACCGAAATCTTAGCAAGAGCCCGGAATTTTAGTCGCTTCAATAGTTTAAGCATCTAAAATTGCAACTGCCAGAAATTTGGGCGGCTATAAACCTGTGTCCACTATTATTTAGCAACGAAAAAATATATTTAATCGCTATATCCTTTGATCAAGTAATTTATAGCAACTAAAAAAGTGATCATGTAGCTATTTACTTTGAGGCACAGACTAGTAGCAACAACAAAATAAATTAGTTGCTCTAAATGTTAGCAAGAGCCAAAAATTTTAATCGCTTTAATAGTTTAAGCAACAAAACTTGCAACTTCCATAGAGTTTGGCTGTTTTAAATCTGCGTCAACTAATTTTTATCCATAGCCAGATGTGTTTGGTCGCTATATCCTTTTTCCAAGTAATCTATATAGCATCTAAAAAAGTGCTCATGTAGCTCTTTACTTTGAGACACATACTCGTAGCAACAGAAAATTAAATGGTTGCTCTAAATGTTAGCAAGAGCCCAATATTTTAGTCGCTTTAAGTGTTAAGCTACAAAACTTGCAGCTGCCAAATAGTTTGGCTGCTTTAAATCTGTGTCAACTAATTTTTAGCCATGGCCAGAAGTATTTGGTCGCTATATCCTTTTTTTCAAGTAACCTATATAGCATCTAAAAAAGTGCTCATGTAGCTCTTTACTTTGAGGCACATACTCGTAGCAACCAAAAAATGAACTACTTGGTAAAACCTCTCTCAGCAACTAAGTTTAAGCCGCCACCACCATTCAAAAGAGAAGTCAGTTTTTGAAGTAGACATTTGAGAACTTAGTATATATTAATCCAACAATATTATTAGGATTAGTTTAATGGAACATGAAAACTTGTTTAAATCATTGTTTTGATTCACTATGAGCAAATGTTAATTTGGATTCACAATTAAAAAAATAATTAACATTAGTCGACTAAATTGATTTGGTTATAACTATTTTTTGTTTCAATGTGTTTATCAGTTCTATTTTATCTTTTAATAGTAATTTATCAACAAATTTGCCTTAACAAGTTGAAATTCGTTGTCAAAAAATACAAAGTTTTGATCCTATCTTCTGTACTAATTAGTATGACTTATCTCAGTTATCGTACCAAATAAAACCAAACAAGCAACCTGAAGGTGAATCAAAAATAAAGTTAATTGAGCACATAAAGTGAAGAAACTATTTCTATGGTATTTATGTAGTATATCGTTCGCCATCGATTGCAGTAAGTTGACTAAAACTTGCATCTTTTGTCGCTTTCAGAAAAGAGATCCATAGAACTTTAGAATTGTTGCTGAAGGCATTTGAGCTTTAGTGCAGCAACTCATAACTAATCAAAAGTACGTGTCTAATCAAGTTATCATGTTTACATTAATGCACATCAGGATGTTGCAGAACTAAACTTATTTGTATCGCAAATGACCTTTTCCCATGAAAACAGGTTCAAATGAATACTTTAATATTATATACTGTTTTCTATACGTGGGTATGCTCTAGTTGCATTTTTTTAAACAAAAGCCAATGCATATAGTTTTCTACTGTTTCATATGTTCTTATAACTTGTAGAGTGTTTCCTGCATTGCCCTGATAATTTTCCTAGCTTTAAGAAAGTTAAATGTTTTATTAAATTGAAAATATTGACCCTTTCAATACAAATCTTCAAAACCTTGGAGAATGGATAGATTTTCACAAAACTCAAAAAGAAAATGATTAAAGATCGTGTCCAACAAAGACCCAGGGGCCTTCACTGATGACACATCCAACTTCAGATCCAAGGTTAATTACAACAACACACTGAACACCATGATGAAGGTACAACCACAAAAAAAAGATTAAGAAATTCTATCAACTTGGCCAGTTTGACAGTTCCAGACCTGAAAAACTCCATCTTTGTTATCAGAATATAATTTGTCAGACCCCATTGGGGAAGCAATCCTGCTAATGACCTGTTATAAAAAATCCTCCAATCAAACAACTGAACAACTAAAAATAGCATACATATAAGTTCAGAAAAATCTAAACAGAACCAAATGAAGCTATATTTTTTTCGTGTCCAGCAAGTCGCGTCAACATTGTGAAACTATCACTGACAAACTACTGATGCAAGAATTTGCAACTTTCACCATAAGAACACTTATCAACTTCAGGTGCATATGAACTACCACAGAAATAGTCTTTTCACTTCTTGTAGGCAGAAATGTGGTTACTAACTGTATTTTGAGCTAATCCAAATCAAAATTATTAAAGAACCCAAAATGAGAAAAATATGAAAAATGATAGGAAATGAATATTTTGGTACCTTGGGATTTGTGATGGTTGCATTCTGACGGGTTAATCACAGTTCATCTCGTTGTTAGACTCTTCAAATTCGAGAAAATCATCGTTATCACTAGTAATATAAACACTTTCAATATCAATATCATCTTGATCGACATCTATCGCACGACCTTGTTCTGGCGCAACATAATTGATGGTTTCATCCGGAACATCAGTCCTACCCCAAAGAAAATTATCATCATCATCTTGTTGCGGTTCACGTTGGAAATCTTCCATTGAATAATTCGAGTACAAATCCTGGGCTGCTTCACTCGGACTCATATCTGTATTAATATCACGCACCTGCATATCATAATAGTTCTGAGGTTTTAGTTTTATCACCGTTTACCATTGGGACCCCTGTTCTTCATTCACATACATTACCTATGATACTTGAGATGGTAACACATATGGTTCATCTTGCCAACAACTTATGGTTTTATTAACAGCCGTAACAACTACATTCCAATCTTTCCTGCCCTATCACTATCTACATCCCGCCATTCACATTTGAAAAGAACAACACGGAAGCTACCCACATACCTCAGCTCTACAATATCTGTTAGCACTCCAAAATAATCTTTCTCGATGGTTACACATACTCCAGAGTTTTGTGTCTCTCTTCGATGCTCCCAACGTTTTGTATGAAAGCAGTACCCGTTCACTGTTTAAATGCTGAAAGCCAAAGCTTCTCGACAAGGACCTCCAGCCAATGATAATAGTTCTTCAGTCACCTGACCGGTTTCTTTGTGCAGTTGGGTAGTATGTTCGTTACAAAAAAAATCCCACCAAAGTTAGAAATCTGATTGTCTGGCGAAATAAATATGTTAATAGTATTGAATTGAGACTCACTTTACGTTCAAACCATCTAGGAAATTCTTCATTGTGTTTTTTATGTGTGTTTCTAGTTCCTTCAAGCGTAGCTTTGTACTCACTGTATATAATGTCGTAAGAAAATTAAGCAAATCACATGTGCATGAGAACATTCTCAGATTCTAGCATTTTTTATAACTGTACATAAGGAAAAAGCTCTAAACCATACAAATGGTACGCAGAGTTTTGCTAGGAAAGCGCATGAGAGGGTAAATCTTAAATTGTTTATTGCTGTATTTTGGTTGTTCTTTATGTCTTAGTTACCTTTACTGTGGTACACTAACAATCTCTATATCATTAGGTGCGCAAAAATCTCCCAGTTGATCCACTCAGTATGTTCATGGTAGCCCACAGGCTAGCAAGCTCGGTAAAGTGTGTGAAGATTGGCAGGTATAAATTTCCTTCTAACTCTATTTCTCTTCTTAGTTTATGCTCGCAAGTGTTTCTTCTCTAGCGAATTTGACATTAAAAACAGTTACCGTGTGAAATAGTTCATGAGCCCTGGTACTAGATTTTAGAAGAATTAGAATATGTATCATACCAACTATGTTTGATTACCCCTAATTTGCTTAACAGGGAGAATTAATGATACTTGCAATATAATTTATAAATAAGCTTAAGGATTTAGGAGGTCTATTTGTAGATGTTTGTAGATGCAGTGAAGTCATACATATAGGGTGGGATGCATGAATTTCAAGCGATTGAAATATTTTAGTGTATGATACTATATTCTCATATGTTCTCTGCATGAAGCTGGCTTAGATAGTGATGTTGGCGCCTCAAGTGCTTTAGTAGCTGGTGCCAGTCAAAGCACTAGCTGTTGCACTATGGCTCAGCTTATTAGTGACATGTCTTTTCCCAGTGAACCTTGAAGTTGTGTATTCATTACAGTTTGTCCCTAATGTTTATAATATCTTACAGTTTCATCATGATAGTGCAATGTTCTCATGAATAGTAGTAGATTGAAAAACTACTCATGATGGTCTCTGTTTTCTAATTGTGGTTGTTATTATTGTGCCTACATCATCAAGCTAAACATCCGTGGTTGAAAAACTACTCATGATTGTGACTGTGGTTGAAAAACTCCTCATGATACTCAATATCCACCTTCTGCTCTCTTTTTTTTTCAATCTATTTAAGGGTGTGGGCTGCACACATCAATAATTCTCGCATATTATGTTTTAAAAACAAACATCAAAGATTATACTTTGTTAAAGAACTTAGTGTTTGAATATTGCAATTGTTAGAATTCATTTTATATTGTCCA
Organism: Papaver californicum; assembly: GCA_023531435.1. Lineage (NCBI taxonomy): Eukaryota > Viridiplantae > Streptophyta > Magnoliopsida > Ranunculales > Papaveraceae > Papaver > Papaver californicum. The sequence continues at coordinate 124,439 of JAJJMC010032493.1, read as the reverse complement.
GACGTGGTTCTTGGTTTGTTATGTTAACTTAGCTTGATGGATTATCTTATTCTCTCCCTTTCTATTACAAACTCTGTTTCAATGAAGAATTCGAAGTTGAATTACTATAACCCCATTAACAGGCGTCAAATTTTTGAACATTAACATGAATATATAAAGTCATGTTTGAACTTTCTAAGAATTAGATTTGATTTTGGAAATCCTGAGTATAGTGGTCTATAGTTTCTGTTTTTATAGTCTTTTGATGTATTGACGATGTGTATGTGTACCTTCTGCTTAGGTGGGTATTCTTAAAACTTCTCATGTTGAGGGAATGAGATAGTAGATCCTTTAGTTGAATGGAAACTGTAGATTTACTTTTCTCTTCTATTGTCCACATGACATGTCAAGTTCTTTTTGTGGTTATTCAGTTTGACCTTATAAAATCCTTGCTTATTGATGTAAATCTGTAGAACTTGATAGTTGCAGGTTAGAAATGTAGGATACCCAAGTGAGTATCTCTGACTGCTGCAGATTGATGGAGTACCATTACGATTGTTGGTTTGTTATGCTAACTTAGTTTGATGAATCGTTTTTTTCTCTCCCATTATATTAAGAACTCTGTTTTAAGACTTCGACACAGAAATATTTGATGGAGTACTGTAAGATATTATAAAATATGTTTGAACATCCGTGGATATACAACTTTTTAACTTCTATTTTCTGTTTTGTTTTCTTTTTAATCGGTTGTCGGTTTTTTTACAATGTTTATGCAGTCAGAAATGAATCGGTTGAGTGAGCAGGTTCGTCAAGTTGAACTCAACTAAACGCCTGAAGAAATATATGAAAAGGTTGTTGATCCTCGTCTCTATGGGGCCAAGCGTGCTCGTAAGTCAAAAGTCGCCCCCGACAGCTTCAGCTTATATGAATGAAATAAAGCACAAATGAATGCTCTCAGAGAACAGCTGGACTCGGAAAAGAAGAAAGTGGCAAAGCTGGAACGGAGAGAGCGTAATCTCAGAGAGTATATGAATGATGCCTTGAAGAAGATGGGAATTCAACCTATGCCAGATTATTTGGAAGATGATTCCCTAGATGAGCATGAAGATGATGAGACAATGTTGGTGATGATCATGATGTGCAAGTATATGGATGTGCTGATGAAAATCAAGAGAATGATTTATATGCATACAATAGAGTATCTGTTAAATGTAGCGTTATAAGGGAATTAGTATATGCATGTACTAGCACCATGCACCATGTATCCATCAGTGTAGAGTTACATGAAGTAATGGTTGTAACAATAGTGGTATAAGTGGGGTGGAAATGTATTATTATTATTACTTCAACATTCCCCCTTGGATGACACCATACTACTCTAATTATTAACAATACTAAATGAACCTTAGGTCCTATAACATTTCCCCTTGTGTGGTCCAATAGAAGAACTTCAAAAGTGTTGTTTCACTAAAACTTGGACAAGGAAAAACTCACTGAGAAAAAGCCTTTACGCAGTTCTTCACATGTAATGTTTCGCATGTTGTGCTTCTATTGTAATCTTTTACATGTAGTTCATATCATGTAGTACTTTTCTCAAATACCACAATGTCTAAATTAATTGCCTCATTAAAACCTTGTCAGGAAAATCCAGAGGGACAAAACCTGAACTAAGAAAAAAAAGGTACAATATTAAGAAAATTGGAGTAGAGTTGGATTCACATATGTTTCCTCGTAAAAACCTTGACAAAGGAAAAAGAGTACAACGCTTCGTTGAAGCTGGTCACTTCTATTGTTGTTTCGTAACTTAGAAAAACCCCGTGGGAAAAAGAGAAACATTGGAAAATTACAATCATAGTGTTTGATGTTGTTGTCTCATTAAAAATCATGATGAGTAGCGAAAACCCTGTGGAAAAAAATAATCTTGAATTAAGTGGAAAAAGTTCAACATGCCTTAATGTCGACATCCGAAGCCCCCCCCCCGCTCCCCCCCCCGGTTGCATTTATGGGAGTCCGGATAATGTCCTCAGTCCTATATATTTTCATGTGTTTTCCAAACGTGGATTTGGGTAATGACTTAGTAAATAAATCTCCCACATTTTCAGTGGATTTGGGTAATGATATGGGAATTTTTGTTGCTGATTTTGTTTGTTATTTTGCTTAATATATCGTCGTATAACATTCTTTGATTCATATATTTTCAGTAATATCAACGCGATCTTTAATTCTTCAACGTTCAACATATACCTTGTGTTGTTATTGTTGTGTTGTTATTGTTGTGTTGTTAAAAACCTTTTCGATTAATAAAAACCTTGTGGGAAAAAACAATCTCGATCGAAGGGAAAAGAGTACAACACAACTTCACATTCCGAAGTAAAATATGTCGACATCATATCCTTAGATCCCCCCCTGATGTCGGCATCTTCCCCTGACCATATTCAAGGGTGTCTCCATACAGTTCCTTTAGTCACGTACTTTTCAAAAGTGAATTTAGATAATGACTTAGTAAATAAGTCTTCTACAACTGACCCTGATTACTTTCATGTAAGAAGACATTAGTTTTCCTTCATAATTAACAACTTTTCGGATTGTACTTTCATTCGCATTCCTTTTTATATCTTTGTAGGTATGAAACAAACATATGTCAAAGGTTTATTTTAGTTATATGAGTACATTCCTTATACCACTCCAATGACATTGCGTTGGCACTGAGCTATATCTAACTGACAAGTTCACTGAGGATGTAATATTTGGTCGAGTATACATTGTTCTAAGTACAACAATGCACCTATTGTATTTATATAAGGGAATTTCATCTCACAACACATCTTCGTCATCTTCCATTAGACAAAATGGTCATTCATTTACATTTAAACCTTTACTAATCATGGGAGTGCTAAAAGGATGCATATCCTTGTTAAATTACCTGAAAATATTTGAACATATGTAAACTGGTGGAATAATATACCACAAGCTCGGTGTTCTGGTTCGAAACCTATATAAGATCGAGTTTTCCCAAGATTTCTCATCTCATATTCGAATATCAAGCAACTTGTAATATTTCTTATTTCATCAAGAGTACTTATCATGTCCATACCGTCGACATCATAGATAATAATAATTCCAAATCAGGAACTTTTTTTCTTTGTTAATACATAGGGTGTAAAACCTTACTTGTCTTCCCTATCAAAATGCCGCTTAGACGGTTATACCATATTCGTCTGATTATATTTCAATCCATAAGTGGGTGATCCAATATACTTCGTGGTATATAACCATTTGATTTGGGCGACAAAATACTATCATACACTTTTATGAATATCTTTATCCCTTAATCTTTACAGAGATATATAATAACTTACCACACCCAAATGATGCATTTCAAGTTCTTTTGAAACTACCAAGCTAACTAAGTAGCAAAACAATATAACGTTCATTACAAGAAAGTAAACAATTTCAGAGCTTTGTAAGAAACCTCACGCCACAAGGCGAGTATTTATACTTTGAGACTTCATTCTTCTCACTACGTTTTGTGACAAATAATTATATATGTCTCAAAGGCTTTACACTTGGTTAAATAGCACTACCACACCAAATACATGTATACTTGGTTACATGCTTTTTGTTGACATTAAACAATAAGGAGCATGATTTGATCTCATCGTGCTCTTTTTTCTTGAAACTATATATGAAAATAATAATCATCAATATGCTCGCATGATCTTTCCATTGACTCATGTTCGTTCTTATAATCCATTGAGATTTCATTTTTCTCTGAAATCATTAATTAAACTTAAGAGCGTCCTCCCGTTTTTATTCATGGACATAATTAGAGACAATCTAATGATATGATTTTATTGATGAAATGAATTAGGTTGTGCCTTACTCACCTCGACTTGCTTTCTAAATAAGTATTGATCGAACCTGCCGGTGGTGTCTCTTTGTTGTTTTATGGAGCCACGACCACAACTACACTTCCACCAAGTGTAGTTGCAACATCTTAGTTTATGGTGTATATCCCTTACTGAGGATTTCTAACCTTGCATGCATATTTGCAACTGATATGTGTGATCTTGTCACTTTAGCGATATCAATGGATATTCTGAAATCAATTATTCTTTTTCACTTTATATTTACATTTGTGGAGTACTAGAATAAATATGAGATAAAGTGGAAACACAACACGTTCTTTTAGAAGTTCATTTTCTCATTTCCCCCAACGACGGGAAGACTGTCTCATCAAGTGACAACCCGCAATTCTAGCGGTCAAGAGATCGCCTGTTGAGGGTTTAAAAGTGCGAATATATTTTTGGGAATCCATATCCAATATAAATACTTATCATTTTCATAGCCTATCATAGTACGATGGGGAGTTGTAATGGCACATATACATCACAACCAAAAATGCGTAAGAATATAAATGTCAGGTTTATGTCTAGTTACCAACTGGTACGCAGAAGTGGTTGACCAATAGTAGGTTTTAAAACGACTAAGTGATGATGTGTGTAATATTGCATATCCTCGAAGCAGTTATAGGAAGGTTGGCACGCATAACCTATATAAGCCTTAGACACCATCTATAACCTTTGATGGTAGCCTCTGTGAGACCATGGGATATAATATGCTCTACATTGATCATGTTAAATATGCAATGATCATCAAGTCCTTTTAATGTAAACTATCTAGCATTAATAAAGGTGGTGAGCTCATGTATATGTGCTAGGATTTTTCTAATGCATTATTTCTTATGAACGATAATTAATGCGACATGTTGAAGCATCCACCAGGGCCATAAGTCACTTGAATGGTCCGCATTCTGCATGGATATGTTCATAAATATTACTTTGTTTCATTTGTAATAATGGGTTGCTTATCATTTACATCTTAGGATGGTCCCAGTCCTTTGTTACTAAAGAAAGACTTTGTAAATGAGTGATATGCTTTACTTTCCATTTTCGTGTTCACTCAAATAAAGGGATATCCATATGAGTTCTTTCAAAATGGAACATCATGCCACAACTAAAGTGTTTTTATGGTTATGTCAAAGTCTGATTGAGTCAATCCCAAACATTCCATTGTCGGTGATGATATGGATTTAATGATCAAAGTACTAGTGACGTACAACTCACTAGAATAATTGACTAATTATTTTCTCTTTCTCTAAAATATGGTTGCTTCCGTATTCATTAGAGGCAGTTTGTAAATGCATTTCCATGAGTTTCCATATGATAACCATTTTGCAGGATTTCATTGGAATTTAATAAAATGTGATTATCTCTTGATGCATACAGATCTTATGTGACTTTTAATGTTTATAAAAATTCGGCAATAAAGCTTGAGCATTACCTCGCTCGACTATCACTTGTGATGATCCAATCATCACAGTCACATGGTACTATAAGGAAATAATTCAACAAGTAGTTGTATATTTCCCTGAGATACTTATGTAATAAGTGGTGTGTCCTTATTACGTAACAAAAAGAAGATTTATCTCATGTACACGGTTCATGTGGATGATATATTTTTCATCTTGATATATGGATGATCCTTATACCCAAGTACTTTAGAGTATCTCAGTCTCGTGGTAATTTCATAATTGCAAACAACATATATAATTTTTCATTTTAACGAAAGAAGCGACTATTAAATTATCATGCAATCAATAGTCTATGATCAAATTATACAAATTCAATTGAATAAAACAATAATGTAACACCCGCAATTTTCGTATGACGCTTACTTAAGGACGCATCATGGCGTGGGATGAAGCTTCATCCTAAGCTTATAAAACTTACTCAGGGATGCATAAGAGTGTGGATGCATTAGCCTTTGCACAATTGGCCTTCATACTAACTAGATAACGGATTACCCTAGCAGCTGGCTAACCAGTTAGCGGATATGCTAATCAGTTGGCGAAATTGCCTAGCAGCTGGCTAACCCATTGGCGCTTTTTCCTAAAGTGTAGTCGATGGATGTCCTCTCCCTTTCTTTTATTTACTTGTAGAAATGCGAGTAAAACATATATATAGAGGAGGTGTTGGTTGGAAAACGACGTTGCTAACTAGAAAATGGATTTTCCTAGCTATGCTAACCAGTTGGCGGATTTCCTAGCTATGCTAATCAGTTGGAGGATTTTCCTAGCAGCTATGCTAACAAGTTGGCGGATTTACCTAGTATGCTAACCAGTTGGCAGATTTTCTTAGCATCTATGATAACCAGTTGGGGGATTCGCCTAGTCATGCTAATCCGTTAGCGCTTTTGCCTAAAGTGCAATTGATGGGTGTCCTCTCCCCTTTTTTTATTTACTTGTAGAAATACGAGTAAAACATATATATAAAGGAGGTGTTGGTTCGAAACGATGTTGCTAACTAGAAAGCGGATTTGCCTTCTATGCTAACAAGTTTTAGGATTTGCCTAGAATTTGTGCTAACCATTTGGCGGATTTTCCTAGCCATGCTAACAGTTGAGGATTTTCTTAAAGTGCAGTAGATGAATATCCCTTACCCATCTTTTCCAAATATATGGAAATACGATTAAGACATATATAAAGAGGGAGTTTGGGTCGAATGTGCATGAGCAGAAATGCACATATATGTGACGTGGCTAATTTGTCGGTGCATACTTGATGCATAAGCTTCAATATGCTTGTAGCTTAGCCGATAAATCTTGAATTATGCGAAAGCATTATTTAATTGTGTTGCGTACTCGAGAATGCATATTTTCATACTAAGTAGCAATAGTTATGCACAAGCTGGTGTATACCTTGCGAAAGTCCCTTGGCCTATACAGACTAGGATTTGCTTGGCCTTTGGAATTGCAACGAAGTTGGAATCGATATTGGATTTGTCTTAATAGGCTTAAGTTGCTTGTTCCTTTTGAATTGACCCTTATGATGAACTACGGTCATGCTTGATCTCTTCAAGGTACGGGTTGGGTACGTAGGAAGCCGCAATACAATGCATTAAGGTGCAGTATCTTATTGCTCATATCATCTAATTTGGAGATGATTACGACGCTTGGGTAACTCATATCATCTTGCTCGACAATGCTAGGAAAGAGATGATTGTTACCGCACTTGATGAGGTAGTTGCATTCCATTTGATGGATGTTCATACTTCCTATCAATCCATACGGTATGAATGGAATATGTGTGGTTGTTGCACTCTTGGAAAAAGCAAGATCAGTGCATGCACCCAGCGCTTAGTCGAATCAGAGTTGAGGAAGCGAAAAATAGGTCTGAAATGGCCTAGGTGCTAGTCCAAGGCATGAGTTAGGCCTGGACAATTCTCATAAGTATGTGATGATTTCCAAAGGCATTCACCATTAGCTTTAATGGCCTTGTACCCTTTGCAGTGAGTTGGAACAGTATATAAATTACGTTTCGAGTATCGTGCTTGCAAAGGAAAATCGATCTGCATTTGCCTAGCGAGAAGTGAAGCTTTAACTCCCGGTCACCGTCTTTTCGAGTTGGATATCAGGGAGTTCTGGCCTTCACAGCAGATAGCTCCGGGGGGTAGAATTTTTTGGTCTGTCACAAATGGTATCAGAGCAAGTTCCGAGAAAACACTAGGGACTGAGTTTTGGACTCGTCAGTGGTCGTGTCGTAATCAACCAAAATAATCGAGTTCTTACTCTTCCAAAATAGATTTAAGTATAGCAAATAAGAACAAGTTCGTTCCCACAAAGAGGCAGTGATTGTGATTTATTTTCAGTTTCGTGAATAAACAGGGGGGGTTGTGTTGTGATTTAAACTAAATTAAACTAAAACAAAATTAATTAAAACGTGTATCAGGGAAAGAAAGCATTGGATAGAGAATTCATCGTCCGTTTTCCAACATGTTATCAATCAAAGCATACTCAACATTCATGCATTAGTAACACCAATAACCCTAAATCATCCTATCGCAGGGCTACTCCGGCAAAACTCCTAATATCATCGGAGAGGGTATCGCGCCACTCTCTGAATTCTTAACACCGGATAACTCGATGTAAACACCAAGTTTAACCCAATGAAAGCAATGGTCTTTGTGAGTTGAGGTTATTCTGAAAAACCCGATGCATCACGCAACTCGGATTTAATCTAGGTCAAGCTTCTACACATACTTGCATGGCAATTTTAAGTATTGTTAACAAATATGCTATACTACTTGTAACTAGAATCCTTCGACAATTCCGGATCGAAAACTCTAGTTTAGTTGTAGATATCAGTGCATGCTCATTCAATTTGCAACTTAAACAAACACACAATCAATCATACATGGCATTATAATCAGTAGAACATGAACGATATTAGTAATAGCATGAAATCATGAGATATGCGCCATTCAATTGATAAACATGTCTTTAAACTTCAGATTACATCCCTAACCAATATAGAAGGTTTA
>JAJJMC010032493.1:46311-116069 GCA_023531435.1 Papaver californicum | reverse complement strand
AAATTCTTTCCTAATCCCATATGACTTCCCCAAGCTAGCTACTACCCTACCAAGGCTATCCACTAGCCCATCAAACCACTCTAGCACCTCCAACTCGTCACTTAGCACATTAGCACATACGGTTCAGCCAACTTAGCGCCTGGGCGCTAGCAGCACAAGCTAATTTGCCACCATGTGGCTTTGCCCATAACTTCCTCATACGAGATCAGAATGACCTCGTTCTTTCGCCGTTGGCTTCGTAATTCAATTTCCTATACTGTGGAAGGTGAAAGGCCTAAATTCAGAAGAGTTTCACTGGCTCCTCGGTAATTCTTCTCATACAGCTCCATTATGCGGGTTTCTGAACTGTAACCTGAAAAGACGACTAAACTTCGAAAGTAATCAAAATACCTAATAATTCCCTCAAATATAGCACATAAGGGTTAGGAAAAACTACTTTAAATGTAAGATTTATGCACCTATCAGTCAGTGATCATTTTATAATATGACTATAAAATTTTCCTTCAAAGGAAATAGAAAAAGTTGGAAGAGTAGGTCAACTGTTGTACAAAAATAGAGTGGATAAATCAGTCCAAATGCCTATACAAAAAGAAATTGTAGCTTGTTAGTTACTCCGATATGATTTGGATGAGCTTGACCTAGTTCTGTGAGTTTGCCAGAAAACCCGTTTGGAACGGTGGCTGGTATCCCACTACCCTTGGCATTGGGAATGATAACCCCATACTCGTCATGGACGGAGTGCATTGTCAGATTGGCTAGCTCCCAATTACGAGTGGAAGATCGTCAGAGACGATGGATTGCATCCGACTGCACTGGCATTAGAGTTTGTTCCTCACAGTACTACTCTAGGAAATGCTTACCAATTTGCAATGACCCTTTGCAACATTTATGAACTTTGGGGACTCTTAAGTGTATGGTATGGGACTTCCACTTAAAATCCGGTGTTAAGTAAATTCTTTTGTATTCTTGAGCATGTGGTATGGGACACATGTTTAGAGATTTAAATTGATTTTCTTGGTAATGTTGTAAACCTTTTTTTGATCCTCGAGCATGTTGTATGGGACGTATATTCGGAAGGTCTCAATAAGTGTTTACGACAATTGTTCCTATTAGGATTTCTGGATATGTGGAGTGTGACGCATATTTAGAAGGTCGTAATTTGTGTTCATAACAAACATTAGATCCTTGCAGGATTTCTGTGCATCATGGAATGTGACATATGTGCAGAAAATCCAGATTGATGAAGCCTGTCCATAATAGTTTTTTAGTTGAATTTAGGGGACAAAATTCTTTGAAGGTGGTAATAATATAACACCACAATTTTCGCATGACGCTTACTTAAGGACACGTCATGGCATGGGATGAAGCTTCATCCTAAGCTTATAAAGCTTACTTAGGGATGCATTAGGGTGTGGAAGCATTAGCCTTGGCACAATTGGCCTTCATGATAATAGATGGCGGATTAGCCTAGAAGATGGATAACCAGTTAGCGGATATGCTAACCAGTTGGCGAAATTTCCTAGCAGCTGGCTAACCCGTTGGCGCTTTTTCCTAAAGTGCATTCGATGGATGTCCTTTCCCCTTCTTTTATTTACTTGTAGAAATACGAGTAAAACATATATAAGGAGGAGGTGTTGGTTGAAAAAAGATGTTGCTAACTAGGAAGCGGATTTGCCTAGCTATGCTAACCATTTGACGGATTTTCCTAGCTATGCTAACCAATTGGAGGATTTTCCTAGCTATACTCACCAGTTGGAGGATTTTCCTAGCTATGCTAACCAGTTGGCAATGCTTATAAACGTTGAAAGAGTGTGAATCGAGACTCCAAGTCCTCACACTAAGTACGGACTCCAAGTTTTGATCCCAACTTTAAGCTTAAACTCGGACTCCTACTTGTTTAGTTTGTTGACACCATTCATGTTAATTGCTTCATCAAGCAAGGTTTGATGTGGCCGACCAAGTTGGTTGGTCATGAAACAAATTTTGGCCGGCCAAGTTAGCCGACCAAATGTAATAATTTCCTTTCTTTTAATATGGCCCAAATCAGTTCTTTAGGCTTAAAATAGCTAGGGTTTCATTATTTTTCATTATTATTGGATTTTAAGTGCAACCAGTCATGGGAGATGTGACTCATGTGCTCGTCCAAGGTTAGATTTTGCTAGCCAGAGCTCTATTTTTGTGTTTGACACAGTTTTTGACTTGATATCTAGGCACGACTAGTGTTTCAGTCAAGTAAATTTATATGTAACTTGCTACATACTTCTATACAGATTTGTATATGTACCATAATTAATCAATATCATTCAGTTGAGCATGAGTATTGACCAAGGTTGTACCATACCGGATTTCGGTTCGTACCGGTCGAGAGCGATACACTGGTACGCCGGTATACCGGGGAAATTTCGGTTTAAATATCGGTGAAATATCGGTCCATATATTTTATACCAATAATTTTATATAAAATACTAGTTCATATTTTATAACTATAAATATATTTTAACACGTTATAACAAACATTTTTTCACAAAGTTTAGAAAGATAAATTAGTATTCATCCAAAATATATAGATCCATAGATTTCATACAAAGTTCAAACTGGAAATACAAGAGAAACAAGAACAACTTCAAATTTTATCGTCTAAAATGCTAATTAAACAAAGATATTACAATTTCAATATCATTAGATTAATTGTAGATATTATCATATGCATATATAATTCTAAAATATCATAAAAAATATGAGTAACAATTGAAAGCCCTAAAACAAGGTTAAATTATTTATTTTATTTTATTTTTTATTTTTTTTATTCTTTTAAAATAAAAAAATAAAATAAAAAAACGAAAAAAAACGGTCGTACCGGTCAATACAGCATATCATCAACATATCATCAACACACAGCCACTGTGCTGACTCGTTTCCAGATACTGCAGCCTTGTAGATGGACGGCTCGTGATCCTCCACCTCCTCGGCCACCTGTAATGCATAACCCACCAAATCGTCAAACATGTACCTCGCTGGAGGTTTTATTCCAGCCCTTCTAGGTCGGTCTGTAACAATGCTCTGATGTTCAACTTCCTCCGGTGGTGCATTCTCAGACTCATCTGCATCTTGCTCTTCAGTAACTGATGGTGGTAGTTGGTCGTCAACCAACTTAGGTGCCTGATTCTCCTCTGGACTGAATTGCACCTCCACCTTCTCAACAACAACCTCATTTTCTGTGAATGTTGAACCCTGTAATACATACAAAGTTCCATGCTTGACACCTTTCAGAATCACATCAGAACCTTTGCAGACATGCAAACCTCCACCTTCACCTTAGAAACTGAAACCCTTGCTGTCTAGCAGACTCAAGGATATCACATTCCTTGTCAAGAGTGGCACATGTCTGACTTCCTTCAATGTGCAGAGCCTCCCATCATGTGTCCTAAACCTGATTGAGCTGATTCCAACCACCTTGCAGACAGAACCGTTTGCCATAGAGACACTGCCCCCATCTGCATGGCTGTACGTAGTAAATAACTCTCTTTTGGGACATATATGGTAGGACGCCCCAGATTCAAGGAACCACTCATCAGATTGGTGTGTGTAATCATCTGTTAGCAGAACAAAATCTCCCTCTGAAGTGTTTCCACATTCAGCTAATGCTGCAGATCCAGAGTTATGTTCTTGTTGCTTATTATTCTTAGGACATTCCGACTTCCAATGACCTTTCTCCTTACAGTAGGCACAGACGTCTTTTGGTAATTTATAGCCGGAATTTTTCTTGCCATTCTTACCGTCCTTGCTTCCTTTTACCATCAACCCGGAAGCATGATTTTTTGTACCTGTTCCAGCAGCCTGATGCAGCATCTCTCTGGTATGAAGAGACGACCTAACCTCTTCCAGCGTTATAGTCTCTTTTCCTACAATATAAGACTCTCTAAAATTCTCATACGACGGAGGAAGAGACACCAGCAACATTAAGGCAGCATCCTCATCTTTCACCACTTCATCAATATTACGCAATTCAAGCAGAATAGTATTAACTTGATCTAGGTGATCTCTAAGAGGCATATCTTCAGACATGCGCAGACTGAAAAAACGTTGCTTCAGCATCAACTTGTTGGTCAGCGATTTCGTCATGTAGAGGCTTTCCAACTTTAACCACAAAGCGGCGGCCTTTTCCTGATCTGTGACTTCAGTGATTACGTCGTCTGCGAGACACATCATAATCGTAGAGTGAGCCTTCTCCTCCATAGTCGCATACTCAGCGATGGATGTATCTGCGCCCTTCTTATCCGAAGCTAACGGCAACCAAAGACCTTGTTGCTTCAAGAAAGCCCGCATCTTGATTTGCCACAGACTAAAACTATTTCTCCCGGTAAACCTGTCGATCTTCATCATGGATCCGGACATCGTTCTCGACGGAAATCGAACCTCGCTCTGATACCAGTTTGTTGTAACGAGAGATCGAACGAGAACAATAATAGAGATCGAGACACAGAGATTTACGTGGTTAACTAACTGTTACGTTAGCTACATCCACAACAGAGAAAGCAGAGTTTTATTATAGAGCAGATTACTGAGTTACATATATTCTAGGTACAACGTATGTATATATATAGGGCAAAGAAATAAACCCTAATTCGACTAGAAAACGGAAACGAATTCAGCGATAATACATTACGTATACCGTTTAGGCAGGGGCTCTGCCCCTCGGATTCCCCGTAGAGTTCCGGCCAACGACTGATTCAAGGCATATCAACACACACATTAGTAGCTGTAACGCAAATAATCTCTCTTAGATAGTAGTTTGTCAAGAACGAACCTAGTTTGTTTCTCACTCTCTTTTGAATGAACAACAATATCTTCCTAAGATTATATTTCTAATATCTATATCTTGACTTTCTTATTCGATAGTTTTCATTTGAATTGTCTAATCTTTGATTTTTCACATAGAATGTGGAGGGAGATCAAGCTTCTGGCGGCAACTAAACCTGTCGTTGCATCAATGTCTAATGTAGCGGCAAGTGGAGGATACTACATGGCAATGGCAGCAGGGTGTATTGTTGCAGAGGATCTTACTTTGACAGGCTCAATTGGTGTTGTTAAAGGTAATATTGTACTCTCTTAGCTAACAAAAGAGTGTAGATAGACGAGAAACTAGTAGGGAGGTTAATGCTCTGCTCTTTCATTATAATAGGAAAGTTTAATTTGGGAAAATTATATGAAAAGATTGGATTCAATAAGGAGATCATATCACGGGGGAAATTTGCGGAGGTCACTGCTGCTGAGCAACGTCCTTTCAGCTCAGAAACTCGATAATTGTAGAGGCCACTTTGCCCTTCGTATGCCGGGGGTAACATGGTGTTTCATGTTTTACCTAATACATGCTCCCTCTTAAAATTCAATTAATAATAGTTTTTCTTTTTCTCGTAGAATGATATATAAGCTTTAAATTGCAGGCCAGATGAAGCAGAACTCTTTGCGAAGTCTGCAAAAAATGCGTATACGATGTTCCGTGATAAAGCAGCCTTTTCAAGATCAATGCCCGTAATTATACTTATATATCTTGGAATTTCAATAGCCATCCTAGCGTTATGCTTAATAATAAATCTAATTACCTACATCAACGGGCAGAGAAAATGGAGCAATATGCTCAAGGTAGGGTATGGACTGGTAACGACGCAGCTTCTCGAGGTTTGGTTGATGTTTTAGGAGGATTTTCTCGAGCTGTTGCAATCGCTAAACAAAGAGCTGGTATTCCGCAAGATAAACAGGTAGGTTGTTGCAAAATGCGCGCCTGTTCTATTAGTCTGTATTTGCACCAATTTCTGCTTAATTCATCCGGATGACTCCAGGTTACTCTAGTGGAGATGTCAAGACCCTCGCCTACTTTGCCGGAGCTCTTAAGCGGCACCGCAGCCTCCATAGTTGGATTAGAGAGGACAATGATGGGAGTACTTCAAAACATAACACCCGCCGATGGAGTTCAAGCCAGAATGGATGGGATAATGTTTGAGAAATTGGAGGGAGCTTCTAATAACAACCCGATCTTTACTTTAATTAAAGATTACTTAAGCTCCATTTAGATTCTTATTTTTGTGTTGGAGCAGCATTGAGATCTTCCAATTCCAGAATGATCAAGATCAATAAGAGAGAATCTATACTGCAGGAGGAGGATGAGATCTTCCAATTCAGAATGATCAAGATCAAACAAGAGAGAATTTGTACTGCATTATCAGGGTAAAGTGGAAGTGCGATTTTGAATGTTTTGTTCCTCAGAAGTCCCTGGCTTCGACAAAAGTAGGAAATAATCCACTTGTAAAGTGAAGTATACACGTACTGCTCAAAAAGGCTAATAGAAATGAAATGTTTTTATCCATTGCTGATGGATGTAAAGTGAAGTACCTTCTGAACATCTCACTGTCTTTCAAAGTTTGTCAAATTTGTTCAGGCTCTAGTTCTTGTGCCAGTAGTAGAAACCAGTCTTATATAAACTACACGGCTAGATACCGAGTCTATGATTAATAGTGTCAAAACACAGTATTCCAGGATTTGTAATCTGTTGCAACCATGCAGTCATATTAAATCTTTGCCAATGCATAATATCCATTAGCATTGTTTCAAAACAAGAAAGTAAGGTTACATCATTGCACTCAGCTGGTTCATATGAATTACAATTTAGCTATTTCTCTTTTTCAGTCATTCCTTGTTTTGCCATAGAGTGTCTCTATTAGAAGAATATTTCCCTACTCGACGAAAAACCATTTATTTAATCCTCATGGTGATCTACTACTAATGCTGCTACTAGTTGTTGTTTTTCTCCAGCTGCTGAAACAAAACAATATCTCATTTTAGGAAGAAATTACAGAACAACATCTCAAATATTAGAAGAAAACTGAAAGACCAGGATTAGATTCAAGTTAAATGAAATGATATGGTGGAAATCAAAAGGTGGTCTTTCATCAAAAATAAATAAATCAAAAGGTGAATTGAATTACCTTGTTCCATTACATACTGTTTTACATCTTTACTCTCTTTATCTTGGTTGTTTTTCTTTTAAGATACTTCCTTGGCATGGTACACAAAAGCAGCAGAACAAAGAACAGAAGCAATGAATCCAAAGATTCCTAAACCAATCATTGAAGATACCCCAGCTACCATCATATCTAGAAAGCTTTGTCCAGTTAGCATCATCATCATTGTCATTCTTCTGCTTTAAACCTTACTTTCCTCCTTAATCTCAACTAACTCTCTTTCTGTGATATACAATCTTGTAATGCGCCTCTATTTATAGATGAATATGGTTAGGATCAATGTAGTCTATATCGTCCGGTACGGTTGAAATATTATCGGTTTTATCGGTATCCGATCTCACCCGATTAGAATATCCGATATTACTAGAACGGTATTTGATCCAAAATATTGGTCGGTATTGACCGGTACGAGTTGACCGATATGGACCGCTACGACCGATTTTCAATTAAAAAAATATCAAAAAAAATAAAATTCTTTATCATTGTTTTAGGGTTTTCAATTGTTACTCATGTTTTTATGATATTTTAGAAAAATGAATACTAGTTTTATATCTTAATAAGTTCAATATAGAAAAAATGTTTGATATATTAATTATAAGTATAAAACATGTGGACCGATATTTTATCGATATTTAAAACCAAAATTTACACGGTACAAAGACGTACCAGTGTATCGCTTTCGACCGATACGAACCATAATCCGATATAGACTACATTGGTTAGAATGTACCGGTGTATCACTTTCCACGGTACCAAAATTCTGTTAAACGTTGTTTCCCAAAAAAAAAGAGAAAAGAAACAGATGTCTTGGGAAGCTGATTATATCGTGTCACTGATTCTCACACACCCAAAACACTCTTGTCAGCTGTGTCATGCCTCCTCCACTAATCGAGAAATTTTCTTATCTTCAAGCTTTGGGTCTGGTCCTGGGCCGATAGATAACAAATGATTTGTGCAAAAACCCTGTTTTGGGTATATTATGGTAAAATTAGGCTCAATCCCCACCACAACGCACAAAAAAGATTATGCGAGAAGAGGAACAAGATACTAATACCCTTTAACATAGATTTCATCTCTTAAAATGCTTTGAATATAAGTAGCACTTCACCATCGGAAATGTAAGCACAAAGGGAAGTATTTTCTTTCGCCTCTTACTAAAGAATACCGTGTGCTTGATGTATATACATGCCTATTTTTAAAAGGAACCCAATAACTCTCAAATCCAAGTTTTCCTTCCAAAGGCTTATTGCGTTACGGTTACAGGTACGTCCTTGATCAGCTAGTATATTTATCTTTTATTTACTTATTGTTTGATATTCTTGCATCTTAGGCTCAATAACGCTACATTGTATGCCATGCTAAAGTTGTAAAGAAAATTCAAACAACAGCAGTTAAACTGAAAATAAATTTTAAAAGAAAGAAAATGCTACCAAAATTTCTTAGAAAAGAATCGTTTAACTGAACTTATCGCAGGTGAATTATTTTAGGCAGAGTTCAAACAACTTTAAACTACGTTTAGGGTTGTTTTACTTCATAGAAAATTTGTCATTTATTTACTGATTGTTAAATATCTTAGTACTTTTAACTTCACGCCCCATTTATTATATGTTTTCATAGTGATATAAAAAAATAATGATTGTGATGAATTGCATTGCCCACCTTTGGCAGTAGTAATACTAAAACTATACCAATAACATCTAATACTGCAACCATCTGTAGCTATTTCATCTGAATGTGTATAGAGAAGGGGATTGTGTGGGGTTCGGGAGTGTTGTTAAACAACATTCATATACCCACCAAGGCTTCTCTTAAGGATGGGTGTAATATAGGTCAGGTTAGCCTGAAATATCTAAAGACAGTTGTTGTTATTGTTTGTGCCAAATTTCAACTCAGCAAAAACAACTACAAATCATCAAAAATCAGACCCAAAATCAACAGAAAAAAAAAAGAAGAAATTGAGACAGGATTTAACGTGGTTCGGCCTTGAATAGCCTACATCCACGAGTACTGAAATTGAAGGGTTTATTATTCATCAGAATTGAGGTTACAAATCCAAGAAGCTCCATTAGAGCTCTAGTGAAGATCAAGTTTTCAGGGGTTTTTTCTCTAGAGCCGAAGCCATCCCCCCTTCTGTTCCTATCTCTTTTATTTTTAAAGGGAAGTCTCCAATTTCTAGCAATGTGGCGTCTTTTTGTGTGACCACCTGTCCACTCTCTCCCTTCTAAATACTTCCACGTGGCACTTCCCTATTCGTCCATCCAGCTTTCCCTCAAACGGTCTGGGATGGTTTGGTTGGCTTACGGGAATGGGTCGCGGATCTGGCTTGCGGATCTGGCTTGTGGGAAATGAAAGTGATCTTCCTGCGGGACTGGTACGATCCATGCTTCGGACCTTGCTGCGATCTATGTTCGGTCCATGCTACGGACCTGAGCTTTGTTGCGGAAATGATTATATCGGGCTTGGCTGGGTACTGGACTTTGAGTACAGTCCGGACTTGTGTGTCGGGACGTCTACGCTCCGGACTTTGAGTGTGGTCTGGACTTGTGTAGCGGGACATGGCTGTGCTATGGACATTGAGTGTGGTCCAGACTTGTGTAGCCGGGCATCTTGGGTTACCGTAATGCTGAGCTTTGCTTTCGTTGCTACCACGTGTTGGAACAGATTTTTAGTACTAACAGTTATTGGTATAATTTTAATATTACTATAAAAAGTGTGCGATGTAATTCAGAACAATTAATATTTCCTTCCATTACTAAGAAAATTTATAATAAATGACGCATGGAGTTAAGAATACTTCTAATAAATTTAGTGAATAAATGATAACTTTCTTATAAAATAAAACAACACTGAACGTATTTAAAAGTTCTTTGAACTCCGCCTAAAATAAATCAGTTAAAAGATTATTTTCTAAGAATTTTGGGGGGCATTTTTGCTTCTGTTTGAGTTTTTTCTGCAATTTTTGTAGGTTTTTTTGGTTCATCAATATGTTCTGCGCTTCGAGCCGGTTCAGCTGTTTCTGTTTGGGTTTCTTTGAAACTTCTTGAGGTTTCTTTGGTTCAACAATTTGTTTTGAGCTTCGACCCGGTTGAGGCATTCACTATGTAGATCCATTAGTTTCTTCAGCAGGATGTGCTGCTTTGTCTGCCTTATTGTTGTTAGTATCAATAAGTGTGGAACTTGTCTTTATCTTGGTGTTCTAGAAAAAGAAAGTGAGAGACAAATATGGCTCAATCACTGTCTCACCATTGCTTCCACAGTCTTTATGTTCTTCTGTATACATAAACCCTCTTCTTATATTTAGAATTATAGATCAGGTAGATGATTTAACTGAAGGATTGATTGAAGAGAAAGAGACGGAGGGAAGAGGAAAAATAATGGTTCAGTACAGACATGATCATCGGCAGCATCAGAACTTTGAAATTATTATTTGTAAGTCCTCTAAATTTGAGATTATGGGTTCGTGTTAATTCATCTTATTGATGTTTGTTTGAATTTTAATCGATCATTAAGGGTTTGTAATTGTCAATTTGTGGATTTCCCTAAATTATGGTTCTTGAAGAATTTGGGGATTTTAGCGTGTATCAACTTCTTTTGCTAATTCATGATCTAAGTATCTGCGATTTTATATGAATTGATGATTCATCATTTTCAATTGATTCAATTTGATATTTAGGTTTATAAATCCTGAAAATAAGAGGTTGGGGAATGTTTACTGTAGAATATATATTTGGTAAATAGGTGAAGGAGGAATAGATGAGTTTTCAAGAGTTGATAAGAATACAAGACAAAGGTTTGAATTCTTTTCGGATTTGGTTGGAGTTTAAAATGAAAAATCAGTTCAAAGTTGATTTTGTTGCCGTGAAAAAAGTCGATAAGATATTGTTGTTAATTTCGTGAGATGAATGTCTTAGATTGGTGATATTATAGAGTTTGTATATGTTTAGTTAGATTGTTGGGTCTCTATCCTATTCGTATTTGCAGGGAAGATTGGCTAAAAAGTAGTCTTAAAACATAAACAAAGATGTATATCTTGCTCACCACCAACTTGCACATCTTATGTTCGATAGAAGTCCCCTTTGAGTTGATGCAGAAGATGTACAAGTGTACAACAGTTGAGTTATGATTTAGCTTGGCACTTAGTCAGTTAGTCGCAACCAAACTCGGTAATGACTCACACTACTAACACGGTTTGAATCAGTCCTAGTTAGATGATTTGGGGGCTTAAATGGCTTTTACTAGGGATGATTTAATGCCACGCAGGTACTAACGACAGTTAACTGTTTTCTCAAAAAAAAGAAAAAAGATAAAAGGGTCAACAGGGTGGCATTTTATTACAGTTAAAAAAAAACGATGGGATTTTATTATATACGGTCTGAAAGTGTGACATTTTATTAAAATTCCCAAAATAAAATAACTTAATAAATCTATGAATTTATTTGTAAAATAGGTAGAAAGTATGAAATTTGTGAGTTGATGAAATTATTGGGGTATATGTATAGTGGTGGAAAGTTTAGTCGTTTAATCTGAATTTGTCTGTTGGTCTGAAAATAGTAATTAGCGACCTAGTCTCTACCGAGTGGTGGAGTCTTGATCGGTACTAACTAGGTCGTGAACCACATTTCCCATAATAGCATGGAAAACTATCCAATTTGATCTCATACATAGGAACCGACCTTAGGGAAGCATTCTAGCATCAAGATCGGGAAAAAAATGATCTTAAAAAAATATACCCACCGCCCCTCTCACTTGGATTTATCATGAAATTTCTTAGAGCAAGGGTTATGGGATAGAGTATTAATACACTTTATCCCTTTTAAAATGAACGAGGGTCTACCTGAAGGAGTGAGATTTGTACCATGGGAAAGGTAAAAAACACGCTAGACTGGTGATGATCTCTCGTTTAAGAAAATAAATTCACTTGGAAGGGTGATCATTACCTGTCCAGGTAAATATTAGTTATTTTAATAATAACTAACCTAGATGAGGCCTAAATTTTGGAGTTTAATATTATAAAAATACCCAAACGTGGAAATGTCATCAGGCCGTTTAGCTTGGACGACTGAACATCACCCGCCTAGGCTAGAAAAGTGGGTTTTTCCCCTATCCATATTAACACCAAATTGTATACTAGAAATTACTGATTAATCCTATCTAGAGGATCCGGTAAACGTGAGGTCCAAAAAAATTATTCTCAGGTTCATTATCTTAATTATTTGATCCAACCGTACGTGTGATGAGAAAACTATATTTTCAAAATGACCAAATTAGCCAGCACTCAATTTAGGTACTCTTTTCTTTTATTTCATTTTCAGTTGATTTCTGCCCCGAGGAAGAAATCTGAAAACAATTATTGAAGTGGATTTTTTAGTGTTTTTGATTCATTCTCAAAATCAGACTCATTTCTTCCATTTTTTAAGTGAAGTTTGTTATTTTTGATCCTAGTTATAGGTTTTCTCCTTGATTTCTTCTTCTTTTGCATATTTTTTGGATTTTTCTTTCTGGGATTGATCTATTGGTCGATTTTAAATTATGTTAACGATACATTTCTTATTTATTTTTCCTATTAGATCTGATTCTATTAATCTTTGTTTTTTGATCTTTGATTTTTTTCTCTAGAGATCTCACTTTTTTTTCAATGTTTTATAATCTTTGGTAGGTTTACAATCGTATGAAGCTTGTTACTACCGGAAAGATTGGACAAATGGAATAAATCCGACCACTTTGCCAAAGATTTCATCAATCATGTTGTATGGTAAGTATCAGAAAAATGAAAAACATGTCTATAGATAGGGGTGTTTTTATGTACTATGTTTTGACTAAACTAATTTGAATGAGGTTTATTATCATTGCACTGTGTTGATCTTAACCAATATATACAAAGAGTACTGCATTTTGTTATCATGTAACGTTGTAGACGTACTGCTAGCTAAATTTTTTTTATCAACTCAAACTATTCAATTTTGATTTTTTTCTTCTGTCCGTCTAAAACCCTAGTTTTTTTTTTCGTGTTTTATGCATGTCCTTTACTCTTTTCATATGATTCAATTATCACTTTTTTTGGTAGCTTTTGGAAGATGCACCTCCTTCTTCTCTTCAGAAAGTAGATTGGCAGGATGTTGTAACATTGGGGGGACAAGTATCAAAACAAGCAACTATAGGTACACTGCCTCTTCCTTCTCGTAAGTTCTCTTACGTACTTAAAATGCCTCTTTTTGAGATTCCTCACATGAATTGGATCATTTGTAGTATGTTTTGCTGCTGAATATTTACTGATTGAGTTGGTGCAGCTGTGTTATTGTGCATAGTATCAAGGTGGCACCAGTTAGTCTAGTCTGAGGCATACTTCTAGTATTCGAACAACAGTCTGTAGTATAATCATCCGTATATAAAAATTAAAAGAACACTATACTTCCCTCTCACCTAAAATTGACATTTATGCATAGGTAATTTGTCATTGAGGTCATACTATCAAATAGTAACTATCATGTTGGTCTCTTGATGCTCCTTTTTTTTTATCATTTACAGTTTAGGGGGTCGAGGGGGCAGCGCCCCCTCGTTATCACTTATCATTCATTTTCAGTTTATTTGAGTTATTTTTCTATGTCGTATGATGTGGAATTGCTTTTGAGACACCAGATTACTAGAGATTAAGTTTTCTCTAGAGCTCAATTAAACATTAAGATACACTTGTTAAAATTCTTGTTTTCTTTCAGTACATGTATAATATATTGTGATATCTACTAAGTTTTCACTAAGTATATATCGATATCTACAAGGTTTTTACCAGTACATATCAATATCTACTAGGCTTTTGGTTTTTATTTTCTTCAGTACATGTGTATACGTACTACGATTTTCTATTTTTGATTTTGAAAATTTTGATTTTATAGAGAGATTGGAGTTGTTTGAAGAACAGGCTCTTCGAATCGGGAATGACATTGATGATGAAGATGGTAGTGATCGAGGAGGACGAGAGGCAACTGATTACAACAGAAGGGCTCAAATCTTTGACAAATCCTCTAAAGTTTTCCAGACTCTCAAACATGGAGAATGATCAAGTGTATTTTTTTTTTCAGTTTAGTATTTGAGCAACTGTGATAAATGATCCATCTAATAAAATAGAAGTTTTACAAAATTTCATGCATCAATCAGCTTTAGTTAGAAGACAACACCACCTCAATAGAAATGATCTAAACTACTGTAGAAGAAGATATCAAACTGACTGTAGAAATTGATGGTTATCGGTACTATCACCATCAGTTTTTACAGGTCGGCGACCTTTATCAGGACCACCAATCACACCCCATGCTTCAAATTGCCTATGCCTAGCTCTTGCCCTAACTTTCTGTTCTTCAGATTTTGTGGAGAAACAATATGGGCATGAAACTCCATATTCTCACTCTGGAGCTTCCATGTCTGCGTCACTCACAGGTTGTTTACATCCATAGCATAGCTTGAAGGTTCCTTGAGACTCTCCTGTCAAATACAAAGCACTCTCCCTCCCATAGGCTTTCTGTTTCCGGAACTTCCTCAAGATACTTTAGTATCCCACTTTTCAAATGATAAACCTGCCAGCCAAATGAGAATACACCAGGTCCGCTCAATATCTCTTTTATCATATTCAGTCTGTTTCTTTTTTACGGCCTCAGTAGTCGTCTATTGCATAAGAAAAGAAAAATTAGTGTTCATATTCAAAATAAAATGAATAAGAGGAGATGAGAACCACCGATCTTATAGTTTCCTAGGTATAGTCACTTTTTTCACATTACTACTACCTACACAGTGAACAAGTTTACTATCAATTCAATAAAATACATATTGTTAATTCATAATGTCGAAAACAAAACAACATATTTTATCCATTGATGACTAGATAACTAGTTATGCAGTATACGAGAGATATTCAATGCTTTCACCCAATACATATTAGTATCTACTGCTTTAACCCAGTACATATTGATACTTAATGTGGAGTCATAATAATGGTACATATTGGTTCATTCTAAGAGTTTATACAATACATATAGTATGTACTTATCAATTCGATGATGCAGTACATATCAATATGTATTGTAGGATTATATGCAGTACTAATCAGTTGTACTGTAAAATATGTACTGGGTAATAGAAAATATGTACCGTAGGATATATACTGATTGATATGAGATATGTATTGCAGAATATGTACTGCTCAATAGAAAATATATACTGTAGGATCATCATGTGATATGTATCGTAACCTATTGAACTATACATATTGATAAGCTTTCTACCCAGTACATATTAATATGTATATCCAACTGTAACCTGGCCAACTACACATATTTGATATGTACCGATGGATATGTAATGTTAAAAGTCAGTTTTTCTATCAGTACATATCAATATGTAATGTCAGAACATATTATTTTTACATATTTTTTTCCTTTTGCATGATAGTACATATTGATATGTACCCAATAGAAATGTAATCTAAGTATCCAACAATACATATCAACATATGCTGAGGCGTATTCAATCATAAAAGAGGTTTTTACATAGTATATGTCAATATGTACTGATGGATCATACACACAACAATATTATAAGAATCCAACAATGCATAATGACTTGTACTGATACTTCAAGCATAAATTAGGGTTTTAAACAGGAAAAATTAGTATCAACAAAATAATAAAATTAGAAGTATAAACATAAATAATTTTAAGGCTTCCTCACCAATTTTTGCTTCCTTTCTGGTTTCAACAGTCGATATTCAATTTCATAAAAGGGGACACAACCACATATACAAATGAGGGGGAAGAGATTTTTTTTTTATTTCTTTAAAGAAGAGGGAAACTTACTTTATACACTATTTCTGCTATCTAATCTCATTTTGTTCACCCTTTTTGAATCGCAAGTGTATTTTGCATCACACCTTTTTGATTTCTTCAATTTGATTTTCGATTCGGCTTTTATTCCCTAGATTTCAGTTTCAGGTGGTTTTGGATTTCAGTTTTAGGTGGTTTTGGCAAACCGTGCCATAGATTTCAGTTTTGAGTGGTGAAACTAAAATAATCGAGATGTGGTTTCTGTGGATTTTTTATCACAGAAGAAGAAACGGGAAGACAAGGAGAAAGAAGAATACAGGGGAAGAACGAACAGATACCATGTTTTTATTCACACGTGACTAGTATATGGGCAGAATCGTAATTGGCTTTTTTGAAATGGTTTTTGGACTAATGGATAAAATGTGTTTCCCGGATGGACTAACCATTAACACGGTCCGGTTTTTTTGGACTAGTTAGCAAATTTCCCAATTGTATATAAAATTTGAGGACATTTTTGAGACATGTTCAAAGTTAAGCAAAAACTTGAAATCTATAGCTTCTAGCCCCACTGGAGTAATTCTGGCCAATAAGAATCCGGGATTTCAACTCCTTATTAGCTATTTTTATTGCACACTGATTCTATGTGGGTGATAACTACCCATGATTGATATATAAAACTTTATTTCCAAACCTTAATTTTATTGTAAATTTTCCCTTTCACCACCTCTTTCCTCTTTCTTTTTCACCACCGTCTTTTGTCTTCCTGCTTAGTTTCCCTTTTTTTTTCCCGCGTCTCCTGCTTATGATTGTACTTTTGTTCTAATTATTTTTTATTGGGTTTATTTTACCGAAGTGATTTTGGCCGAAAAGGATAAATACCTAAATACGACTCTTAATCGGTAAACCCTAACCCACATTCAATATTCTTAAGATCTTATTCTACTGTGGTGGCTATTTACAAGTGTTTGCAATGATTTTCAAAAACAACGAGAAGAAGAATGTTTGTTGTTGCCATACAAATTAGTGTTTGGATGATAAAGATTAAGGGATAAATGTATTGTCTGTGATGGATTAAAAGTTGGGTCTGACTTGGATTTGAAAGTTCCAGCGAATTATTAAGGTTTGGTGGTTGTTTTTCTGACCAAGAGTCAACTGTAGAAGATGAGTCCGTAGTCGTGGTTCTGGTGGTGTTAGAATGAGTTTGACAAGCTAGAATATATCCCAAGAAGGTTAATTTTTTCCATCAGTTTTGAATACAATAAAAGGAAAGACTAATGGCTTTATTTGTGATAGATTGGACTCCATGAATTTTGGGTTTTACCCAAATTAAGGTGACAAACAGCAGGGACACTCAAGAGATGTGAATCTTTCCAACTCATAGTTATGTAGATAACTCTATTTATCTTATCATTGTTACATTAGAAGGTCAAATTTGAACAGGGACTTCAATTGATCAAGATCTTCAAAGATCATTTGAGCAAGACATTTATCCATCTTATGCTAACTACACGGGTTAATTAGACGAATTTTTGAGGAAGTTTTCTTAATTTTAAGTTTATGCCATTGTCAGATTATGGGATTTAATTGTATCTTTTCTAAAACGTATTATTAGTGTATTCAATGTTTGGTCAAATATAATCTGTCTCAGATGAATAAGTAATTTCGTTTTCAGTAGTTAGAATAGTTACTTTTGTTTTTAAGAGTGTTACAGGATGTATTGGTTTACACTCTATATTATGAATAATGAATAAATAGTGTATTAAGAACAACGTTGACAATTATTCACGTGAAATGAAATTAATATCTCGAGTATCTTTCATATAACCCACTATAATGTTTTAATTTGTTTCATTTTTATAAGAGTAGATTTTTATATCGGATCATAAACCAGTAATTTTCTCTCAATCAACTAATCATTCAAATATATTTTTGAAATATGATTATGATATCCCTGCACCTAATCTATTTGTCTGATCTGTTTTAAAGAAAACCCTATATGTCAAATGCAGGTTGCAGAGAAGTGCACGGGCATAAATACAATGCAATGTATTCTTCTCTCACAAAGTCCCAACGTGATGTTGAAGTCTAAAACAGTAACGCCCCACTTCACAATTTTAGGTCGGCCACCCTAAAAAAAGAAGTGCAGCATACTTATGGGAATATTTTACACACATAACCTTCAAGCCAACAAATGAAGATCCAGTTATCATATGGAGCCCATGTACAGAATAGTTTCAAAACGAATAGTTTTTTATTTTAAAGAACTGACGGGAGTTGTAAAACCTGGTGAAATCTCTTCAAAATAAGAAAAATAAACTTCGACACGCAGGTCGATTTCCCCAAAACGAATTGTAGACATTTACTTGAAAGAAAATATAGTCTTGGAAACAAACAGGAAAAGAATTAGCCTAATAAGCACCTTGAAGATAAAGATAGAACATCTTTCCGGGTCAGAAAGGCAATCTACAAGCTAGGTTGCTTCACGGCCGTCGGTTCCTGAAAGAAAAGTAGTAAGTTGGGTCAGACCCCAACTTGAAGTAGGCTTTCGCACCCTTATAAACCTTACGAATAACCTCCAAAATCAAAACTCCTTGAAATGGCGACAAAATATGAAAATAATTTATAAAAAAAGAGTCTTTTTTAAAACAATAAGTTTGATAACTGAAAATAGCACAGAACCTCATATTGTGCATAAGACACGGAGACACCAAAAATAGAGGTTAACCAGTAGAAATAAAACAGATTTCCCACCCTCGGAATTAATCGACAACCCCTCTCTGTAACTTCAAACTCTAACCGTACTACAACACCTAACGACTCTTGCGTAGTCCATTTAATTCCCGACCGTGGGTCAGAATTAAATGTTGTCGACCCCTTTCAAGATACTAGATCCATATCTTCTAGGCGACCTCTCAGTCACCGCCCAACTGCATTTGGGAGTCGAGCCAACTACGAGTCTCAAACAAGTAACATACAAGCACAACGATCACTATTACTCCCCAGTGATATTTTGTTGTTATACACATTACAACATGACTGATTCCAGCATCAATACACAGGATTCAGTCACGATTCTCTTATGATTTGAGGTACCTAACATACTCATATCTTTATGAAATTTCTACAGTAGGTTACCTATATTTATACAAACATCATACTAAAATTTCAGCTCAATCCAACTGTTTACAGAGTTATACACATTACAACATGACTGCTTCCAGCATCAACACACAGGATTCAGTCACGATTCTCTTATGATTTGAGGTACCTAAAATGCTCATATCTTCATGCAATTTCTACAGTAGACTACCTATATATAACAAACATCATACTAAAATTTCAGCTCAATCCGATATACGAATATGTAGAAAGCATACAAACAGTTGAGTGTCCAGAGTCTGAATTCAGCATACTGCAGTCTCAGTTTATTCAATCTTTGAGTAGTAAATTGAACCTGATCCTCATGAAATTCTTACGGTAGCTTTATAACTCAGAGTAACACAATATATTCAAATTTAATAAAGAGATGCACACATTACATGATGACTCTTTAGATTTTTTAAGTCAATTTGCAATGAGTATAAGAGCTAGAAAACCTACTTGATACTTTTGCTCCCACTTTTCTCCTACAGGTTTCAGTCTGATCCTCTTCTTCTCCACCAAAAACTCCTGAACTGCTAACCCCCAAAACTCCACCGGTGTTTTCTACAACTATCCCACAGTTTCCTTTTCATACCCACAATAAGAACCGATTCCAACCCTAACTACCCGAAAGACTTCAAATAGTATTCCTAGTCTTTTTCTAATTCCTCCCACAAATCCTAACTTCCCCCCCCCCCCCCCCCCCAACGTTCACTAGCCCACTAACTACACTAGGTCAGACAATAACGGGTAGACAAAAACTAGGCTAAGGGGTATTACAAAAACTTGAATATATAACAATGTTTTCATCTGAATTGCAGATTCAAACATCACAGCATTCATGGTGAAAGTCTAAATTTAGGGGTAGAAGTCATATTCGCCAACCTTCATCCATAAACATGATGGGTTTTGAAAGCAGCGGAGCAAGGGTGAGGCGAGGGCCCGTGGAGACACTGATATTGTCGCAGTGGAACAATGGATGTAAAAATAAGTAGTGGCTTACAGATTTGTGATTTGTTGCAGTTCTTACGTTATTGTGATTAAGAAGGGAACCTGATATTTCTCAATTTCTCTAACCTACTCATTCTTACAAGACCGCAACTATTCAAGAATACCTCTCAGGTTAGTTTGTAGATTTATATGGTGGTGGTGTTGCTGCTGTTTCAAGAAATGTACCGCCCTATATAACATTGATGTTGAATATGAAGAAACGCTTAATTCTGAACCAGATTCAGATAATGTCTTCCTAGATAATCGTTCA
This sequence comes from Papaver californicum, assembly GCA_023531435.1. NCBI lineage: Eukaryota > Viridiplantae > Streptophyta > Magnoliopsida > Ranunculales > Papaveraceae > Papaver > Papaver californicum. Next base: position 95,838 of record JAJJMC010032493.1, on the reverse strand, counting down.
ATACATAATTAGAACCTTAATTACTCAATGAACACCTAGAGTTTGTTTCGATGAGTTACTGTTAAGTGTTAACCTCAAATCATTTTTTATAAGATAACCTTTTTACTCACAATATGACCAGTATTAATTAAGGAATGGTCTACTGGTACCAGTATTTATTAGTATTACAATATTAACCCCTCAGCTATATATATGGCTATTATAGCAAACTACAACTTTGAGTAGATCATTTCTTAAACAGATTTCTAGAAGTAGAATATCAGGAACAATAATAAGTTATAGCACTTCCAAGCATAAATTGTAAGGGATAGCTGCGTTACAAAATATGGGATGTAGATACTGTAAAAAAAATTTTAAAAATTATCGGTGTCCATTTTTTCTCAGCAGTCATATGAGTTGAACCGTCAATGTGGCTATTTTTTTCTACTCACAAGAACTACTTACCTTTTACATCTTACATGACTTGCAATGAATATTAATCACATGTGGCGCCTCAAATGTCTTTGGTTGGTAATAAATTAGAAGCCCTCTATAATTATATAAATTGTTATTTAATATTATTTGCAGATGCACAATGAAAACTTGCAAGATATGTTATGGTACCACAAAATACTGTTTAATGTTGTTTGCCGACCAACCAATGGAACTAATAAGCATTTACAGTTTTATGGTGTGAATAGAATGAGAACACGATGCATTTAAAGGACTAAAGCCTGACACCATCTATGACAGAAACAGACCCACACTATGTTACTTCATGGCCTACTACTTAAATTAAGAAAAAGTGTACCAAAACAATTAATTATTGAAATAAATATCTTCATATTCGTTTTGCTAAAGTGTGCTGCATTTACGTAATTGTAATTAGAGTTTTTTCTTGATGAAAATATCATTCTGTTGGAGTAATAATTTGGCAATCAGTTGAGATTTTTTTTTATAAGCAATGTCAGTAGAATTTAGCGCGGATAGCATACACCCGTCTGATCCATTATCCAGATATGCATGTGGGGGAAGTAACTTTACTTTAATTATGTTCAGTCACTGATTAGGTAACCGCCAACTGATAAATTTTATTTATTTTTTATAATTAGCAATTGCAAGCATGCATATACTTTATGCTTACGTTTAAATTGATTCTTGACGAGCCTACATCTTAGTTGTAGATATGTTTAAAAAAAAAAAAATCAGTTGTAGACATTGGAATTCTATAAATCAAGTTGGTAGACATTGAAAATTCTTATGATCAAGTTGGTAGATATTAAAAAAATTTTATAGATCAAGTTCGTATATAATTTAACTTGACGCTCCTATGTATATACCAGGGTACTCATATATCGACTAACCTAACACATAATACAAACCCGTGCACTTAACTTTAGTAATTCGATTTTACTTGAGATTATTTTTTCTTTTCAAATATCACTAAATTATTACTTCAATAATTTTTAATTACATCTTAACTATACTGGTGTGTAATAATTTTGTCAATAAATTTAAACTTTTTAATATAATTCACACGTTGTTAAACATGTTGTATCACATTGTTATCTCTAACCGAACTTAAGTCCAATAATATAAACTATAAAGGGAACTTCTTTATTTTAAAGGGAAACACTCTACCGATAGTACTTCTTAGAGTAACCATCAATACCACCCAAAACGACTGTACTTATTTTGTACTTTGCTGCCTGCCTACTCGGATACTCCTTGGAACCTTTCCATAAACAAGGCAGCAGCCAGCACCATTATTTATTTATTTATGCCCTTTCCTCTCGCATAAATAAATGTTCCAACGATTATCTCTTCTTCTTCTTTTTTTTCATGTTACCCCATAACGGCAGCATAGCCCATTCTCTCGCTATAAATAAAAAATCTTTGTCTGCTGCTCAACATCTTCACAGCTATCGTATCTGATTCAATTGGGTAAGTAATCTTCTGCATTTTTCTTTGTTTTAGGAAGAAAAAAAAAAAAACCCAATTGAGTTATCCATTTTTCTCCAATCATTAAATAAGTTTTGAAAAGTTCTAATTCTGGGGTTTTGGTTTCTAGTAAGAGAAAAGAGAATCTTTATTAAATCTAATTGCTAGAAGACTTTTAGGGTTCTATTCTATCATGGTATCCATAAAGTTGGAAGCTTTCTAATGCTTTGAATTGTCAATTTACTCTTCTCTGTCTATACATTGGAATATCTATCTATCATTGAAGAAGCTGAAATTATTAGAGTTGTTGATTGCTTTTTCTCTGAATCTATTGGGTATATTCTCTTTCTAATCACAGTATTATTATCCTTTTATATCTTTATAAATTGAAATATGGTTGGTTAATTTTAACTGAATAAACCCAGATTTTAGTGTTTTTTTTCCTGCTCTTAATTGAGAGACTGCCTTCTGCTGCCTTTCCAAGGTTTTTATTCCTCTGCACGTATGGTATTTTTCTTTGCTGAGTAGTGTTTGATTGTTGCATTTTATCTTATTTTCTAGGTTCAATTAATCTAATTTATAAAGTTAATTCTGCTTGATTCGGATTTTGTGGTGTAATTTGTTTGTTTGATAAATTTGATCTATGCTTCGTTCGAACATGATATTGTTAGGTATATAGTAGATTGAATTCTCATACAACTTCGACTGGATCTTTTGCTCATGAACTCCTTCAGTTTGTCTGTTTCTTTGATATGAATTATAGTGCATTTGATTGAAGATATTGTTGAATGAGACAACAGTTTTATTGTGGACTTTCTGCGCTGGTCCTGTAGTATGGCTAAACGTATTCATTTGTCATTACCTTAGTAGTTACTAGGCATGTAAGAGGGAAGCTATAAAACTTATTTGGAGAAAGCAGTTAATAGACTTTTAGCTATTAACCTATTGGCTGGGTAATCGGATTTCCGTTTTTCATGCTTGAATTATGAAATACTTGTTGATTCAAATGTTTGGGGTTGAATCAGTATACAAAATCCCTATTGGCATTTAGGTTAATTGTAAGTTCAAACAATAGATTGGATGGCTTTTTGTTTTATACTGTAAGGTTAATTTTCATTAGCTCCTTAGCCATAAATGTCTAAGTTGAAAAATATGCATAGGTCGGAGATGCATTTGGTTTTTCTTTCAAATTCCTAATGGGATACATGTAAATGCTGCTAAAGAAAACTGTTGCCATCCTTTTTATTTTTCATCCCATATAACATGTTATCTTTACTAAGTTTCGTTTCAATTTACGCTTCTTTCTCTTGTCAGTTAGATGTAATCTAGATTAAAGGGAATTAACTGGTCAGTTAGATATTTAGGAACCAAATGTTTTTATTATCAAACTTCTTTTCCAAATCTAAAGCTCTGAATGTATCATGCATGGTTCTTCGAACTAGTAAACCCTCCAGGTATAGATTCTTACTTTGCCGAAAGATGGACTTAGATTCTTGGATATGCATTTTTAACAAGGTGTCAGACATAACCTTGTGAGAGCTATAGTTAATTGGTGCTTAAAAAATGTGAGGAAATTCTCATGTTTTTTCCGTGGTTGTTCTATAGTACTTTTTTTTTTCAAACTTGTGTTTGTGATGTTCTCTGCCATTATGTTTTGGTTAGTGTTACCGTGAGGTTGTCCTTTGTTTGATAGGAAAAGAAGTTTTACTTTGTCACATTTGTTACTTAAGTTTCATGGTTTTACTTCTTTGGTGAAAAAGTTCAATATTGTATTTGTGAATGTCCACTGAGTGCCTATACTCTATTGTTTCAGATGGAAATACAAAATGCCCAACCAGGGCATATCGTTGAAATAAGCAGAGACTTGATATCTGAAGGATCAAGTCATGGGACTACCAAAATTTGTAGTGGGGTACCGTGTGGCTTTTCTGATGTGGGAACACTTTCTAAGGATGCCAAAGAACGTGCAGCATCTATGAGGAAGCTTTGGATTTCTATTGCCCTTTGTATTATTTTCATGACTGTAGAAATTGTTGGTGGTGTCAAAGCTAATAGTCTAGCAATTTTAACTGACGCTGCTCATCTCCTATCAGATGTTGCAGCTTTTGGCATCTCTTTATTCTCTTTGTGGGCAACAAGTTGGGAAGCAACTCCTCGACAATCTTATGGTTTCTTTAGGATTGAGATCCTCGGGACTCTTGTTTCGATCCAGATGATATGGCTCTTAGCTGGAATATTGGTATACGAAGCCATTTCTAGAATCATCAATGATACAGGTGAAGTTCAAGGGTTTTTAATGTTTCTGGTTTCTGCGTTTGGGTTGGTGGTTAATATTGTCATGGCTGTTCTGTTGGGTCATGATCATGGACATGGTGGACATGGTCATGATCATGGTGGGCATGGTCACGATCATGGTCATGGCCATAACCATAGCCATGATGTTCATGATCCTCATGCACATACCCACAGTCATGACCATGAGCATGCTTCAGACCATTCAGAGCCATTGCTGAAATCTTCTGAAGATGGTAATAAAACAATAGTTGTGGGTAAAGAGGAGAAGAAAAGAAATATCAACATACAAGGAGCTTATCTGCACGTTCTTGGTGATTCAATTCAAAGTATTGGGGTTATGATTGGAGGGGCAATTATCTGGTATAAACCTGAATGGAAGATAATCGACTTGATTTGTACACTCATCTTCTCAGTAATTGTGCTTGGAACAACTATTAAGATGTTGAGGAATATAATGGAAGTTCTTATGGAAAGTACACCCAGAGAAATCAATGCAACAATGCTTGAGAAAGATTTGTGTGAGATGGACGAAGTTATTGCTATTCATGAACTTCACATTTGGGCCATCACTGTTGGGAAGGTACTGTTGTCATGTCATGTTAAGGTAAAGCCTGATGCTGATGCAGATTTGGTGTTGGACAAAGTTAGCGATCATATTAAAAGGGTTTACAATATAAGCCATTTAACTATACAGATAGAACGTTAGAAGCATGATCCGTGAGTGTTGGGTTACCTCCAACTTGAGTCTTGAAGTGTTGAGTGTAGTGCTAAGCAGTCAAACTCGGCCGAGTTACTCGCGAAAGCTTGCTACTTGACCGAGCCAACTCTGAATTCCTTTCTGGAGGACGAGTATTGGCAAGTAACTCGCAAAGGACAACCGAGTTTGATCGAGTTTCATGTGCTTGTGTTTGGATTTTTACTGGTTTAACTACCTATTTACCTATTCTTCTTTTTGCCTTTTTTTTTCCCTGCATAGCACCCTACTGGTTTGCCCACCTCGCAAGAAGATTCATTAAAGTATTTTTTTTTCAATTTTATTGTGTAATTAGATAAGGATTGACATCATGCACTGTGATAGCATTAACTTATTAGATAAGTATTAACATTTTGCCGACAACTTAACTTCTTTCAACATGTGCCAAGATGCAATCTGCAAACATAATTAACTAATGATAAGTTTATATATTTGTACTCTCTTTCAGCATTGATCAGAAATGCACAAAAATGGGTTCATCAAGAAACTCACTAACAAAAACATGTGCAGATCATCGGTTCTTGAATCTGATAGTACTGTTTTCTGTACTCTCATGGTCATGGATAGGTACCTACTACTTCAACAATCAATGCTGTTGAAACCACCTTTCTTGAATGTATGTCTTCAAAAGTTCATCCGTTTTCACAAATTCACACCTCTTTTGTACTCTTATCCTTCCATTCAAAACCTTAGATTGGATATTACTTCCATCAAAGCCCAAAAACCAACTATCATACTTGAACCCAAGAAAGATTTAGAAATAAGAAAAGCTCTACTTTGTAGTAAACAAAATGGGTTACAAATCAGAGTAAGAAGTGGAGGTCATGACTACGAAGGTTTATCTTCTACTTCAAATTTCCCGTTCGTCATTATCGACATCGTCAATTATCGATCCATCTTAATACTCGAACTGCTTGGGTTCAGGCTGGTTGTACAACTGGTGAACTTTCTTACAGAATTAATGAAAAAAGTAAAACTCTGGCATTCTCTGTTGGGACTTGTCCTACAGTGGGTGTTGGTGGGCAGTTCACCGGAGGTGGTATTGGAATGTTGGTGAGAAAGTATGGTGTTTGTGCCGATAATATTGTCGACGCCACGATACTTGATGTGAACGGAAACATCCTCAATAGAACATCAATAGGTGAAAATTTGTTTTGGGCAATCAGAGGTGGAAGTGGTGTGAGTTTCGGAATCATTCTTTCATGGAAAATCAAACTAGTTCAAGTTCCACAAATAGTCACTCTTTTCTCACCTAGTTGAGTACCAGAACAGGACGCAACAAAACTTGTCATGAAATGGCAACAAGTTGCTGATAAACTCCCCGAAGATCTATTCATTAGAATCGTCATACAACTTGGCACTTGGAATGAAAAAAAAAACAGTTCAAGTTGTTTTCAACTCATTGTATCTTGGTAATGCTCAAGATCTACTCAAAATAATGCAACAAAGCTTCCCCGAGCTCGCGTTAACCGCAAGCGACTGCAAGGAAATGAGCTGGATTGAATCGGTCGTAAACATCGGTAACTATCAACAAGTTGAGGCACTACTAAATAGAACAAACCCTAATACATTGCTTTTCAAAGCGAAACCCGATTACATGCAAAAACCAATTTCCCAGACTGGGTTGGAAGGGCTATGGAAAAGAGTTCTTGAAGAAGAAATGTATATGGTATACATAATTTTAGAGCCGTTTGGAGGAAAAATGAATAATATTCCAGAGACGGCGATACCTTTCCCGCATAGAAAAGGTAATTTGTATGAGATTCAGTATATCATTAAATGGAATCAAGGACAACCATCTCAAAACCATATAGATTGGCTGAGAGAACTTTACAGTTACATGACTCCATATGTTTCGAGTTCACCGAGAGGTGCTTATGTTAATTATAGAGATCTTGATTTGGGTAAGAATAATGATTTTCCCAATGTGAGTTATTTGAAAGCTACTCAATGGGGAACAAAGTATTTCAAAGGAAATTTCAAAAGATTGGAAATGGTTAAAAAAGAAGTTGATCCACAAAATTACTTCGATGATGAACAAAGTATCCCACCATTTTCAGCATCAATATCAGTCAGTGACATGTAGGTGACTGACTGTTTTCATGCTATTAGCGAGTGCCCGGTTAATGTTTAACTCCTGGGCGATTTTTTAACTTTTTCGATTTGTCTGTGAGTGAGATAGGATTGCTAATGGTTTTATTTTTCCATCAATTAAAATTGAAATATTCAAAGTCTTATTATTTCAACAGAGATTTTGCTATAACTGAGTCGCATTTATATTTATGGCCAACAAAATGTACGTTACTCGTAGTCACACTGCCTGATCCACAAAAGATACGAGCGAAGCAGATGAGAATGTAATGTAGTAGCCCTTTTTCTAGCTACATAATAACAAAGATCTAAACCGTAGATTCACACGGTGAATAATAAATGCTAAGTTATGCTAAGTGTTAACAATGAAAAATAGGTAAAAGATAAACTCCATGAGTATTGGTTTCTGTCACAAGTTTAAATCTACAAAGAAGTTCCTCAAAGAGTATGGCTTCTAGTGAGCAGGAGAGTAGAGAAAAGAACCTGCCTTGGGCTTATTACACTTTTCCTTTTTATGGGAAGAATGGTATACATTAAGTTACATTTATACCCCTAGGGATGACTAGTTAGGATAAGAACTAATAAAAGATGGAATACTATGTATACGGTTGTATTAGGATAAGTTGTTGCGGTCTTGATTTTGTACCACGTGTATAGTACTATTTTTCCCTATCATAATTTGTCCCTTTTCTTGAGGGTTGTTCGAAGAAGAATCCTTAAGAAAATCCTCTTAGTCTTGTTTGTCTGCAGGGTTGTCGATGTTCGCGAGTTGTATCCATCATTAACTTCAGCTGACTTTCCTTTCTGGTATGAACTTGGTAATGCTTGCTTTAGTTGTTGACTGTAGCTTGTGTAGATTCGGAACACACTGGACAAATGTTGTAGCAAATTTGTAGCTTTCTAGTTGTTGCTTCAGGAATTGAGCGAAAGAATACATCCTACTTGAAAAGTATTAATACATGCCCCTATTTTTTTGCGATGTTCCAGAGCACTTCTTGAATTAAAGATTACTAACTGTTGGTGCGTTGTGCAACAATATTTCACATATTCTGCCCCTGTGTATTTCCTATGTATGCTGTAAGTATACAAATTTATGCAGCTGTATACGAGGTGAGCTTTTGGTTGATTCTTTGTTGTAGTGTGAGCTTTGCGTTGTTGTTGCTATAGCTGTATAGTGCACAAGGCTATGGACTTGGGCTGCGATTCTTTTGTTTTCCGTAAGTTTTTCATCAAGCTGTAGTGGATCAATCGCTCTCCAAAAAATAATTGACCAGCCACTTGTTAAAGTCTGCGGGCATCCAACTCAAAACCAATTGACAATGAGTGGAGTGGCCCTTTCATATTATATTTTAAGTTCATTATAGGGATATTAGCAACGTGGGACTATTATCCTTCACACGCCCCCTCACGTGTAGGGCACTCTCTGTGGGCTTCTAACACGTGAACATTATATGTACGGGTAGCCGTTGGGCTTACTCTCGTACGAGTCTGGCTCTGATACCATAAAGAGAATACACTACACAGTAGAAAGACTTGGTTAAACCGCTCAAAATGATATTGATGTGTATGTGTTCTTATGCAGTTACCTACATTGTACAGACATGCTAATAATAAGAGAAAGATATTTGATATTCATATGTGATATCCTATTATTGTGAGAGATCTTCCTTGAATAATATATACGACGATATAAGGTCTTCCTTCAATGATATATACAGTTTCCTTATATGTTGAAAGACTACCATTTAGGAACTGGATACGATTCCCTTTTATTGTGATATCCTATTCTGCTGGATACGATTAGACTACCATTTAGGTACTGGATACGATTCCCTTATATTGTGATATCCTTATTCTGCTGGATACGATTCCTTTATAACGCTGCATTAGCTAGTGCTCTGTATTCATCTTCTGTGGATGATCTTGCAACGGCTCGTTGCTTTTTGGAACACCAGGAGATTGGATTTGAGCCCAAGAAACTGATGTAGGCAGATGTTGATGTGCGGCCATCCATGTTTCCGGCCTAATCAGCATCTGTGTATGTTCGAAGAGTGCAAGGTCCATTTTTAAGAATCTGAAAGCCATAGAATATGGTTTTCTTCAGGTACCTGAGTAGTCGTTTGGCAGATGTCTTGTGAGTTGTAGTTGGCTTGTACATGAATTGAGATAACTTGTTTACTGCAAAGGAAATGTCTGGTCATGTTAAAGACAAATATTGAAGACTGTCTATGAGTCGCCGAAACTCGGAGCTGTCCACAGCTGCTGCACCATCAACCAATTGAAGAGGTTGTGATGTAGAAAGTAGAGTGGAGACATCTTTCGCATCACTCATGCTCATAGTGTTCAGTAGTTCTCGAATATAATTGTGTTGAGAAAGAAACAAACCTTCCTTTGTGGGAATTACTTCAATTCCTAAGAAGTAGTGAAAAGAACCCATATCTTTGAGAGAGAACATATTACCTAACTTTGTAATGATAAAGAGAACAAACTCTGAGTTATTGCATGTGATGATAAGATCATCCACATAAACCAACAGATAGCATACTGTAGCTTCTTGACTGTATATGAAAAAGGAGTAGTCTGCCTTAGAGTTGCGAAAACCCAATTGAAGAATGGCTGTTTTGAGTGTATGATACCAAGCTCGTGGTGCTTGTTTTAGCCCATAGATGGCCTTGTGGAGCTTGCATACATGATTTGGCTTGGACACATCCTTGAAGCCTGGAGGTTGTGTCATAAAGACAGTTTCAGTTAAGGCCCCGTGCAGAAAAGCATTGTTGACGTCCATCTGTCTCAAAACCCATCCATTCATCACCGCAATGGATAGTACAGTTCGTATTGTTGCTGGTTTAACTACAAGACTGAAATTCTCTGTAGTCAACGCCCGGCCGTTGGTTGTAACCCTTTGCCACAAGTCTGGCTTTGAACTTGTCAATTGAGCCATCAGCCTTTCTCTTGACACTGAAAACCCATTTGCACCCAACTGGTTGACACTCACCTGGTGGTAAGATGAGATCCCACGTGCCATGATTTATTAAGGAAGTCACCTATGCAGACATGGCTTCACGCCATTGAGGATCGGCCAATGCTTGGCGAACACTGGTTGGTTCAATATATTGATGTAGAGAATGCTTGAAGACTGCTTTAATTTGCTTGGGTTTAAAGATCGGATTCATCGATCTTGTGGTCATACGATGGGAGCGATGAGAAATTGCCATGTCTGGATGTGTGGCTGGAGTTGGAGTAGGATTGGTTGTGCATACAGGCGTGCCAGGAACAACAGCGACTGGGGATGCTGGTGACTGCTCAGTTTCGGTTGCTGCTGGATCTCGTCTGTTCAGGTGGGTATCGTAGCCTGGGGAGTGTCTGTAGCCTGTTCAGGGTGCTGACTTAAAAAATTAGAGAGGGCAGTATTACCTGGGGAGTGTGTAGCAGAAGCAATTAGCCTTTCCGAAGGCTGCACATGCACTGATGCATTTAGACGCTGCATGGATGGCACAGGTGGCTGGATTCCAAACTGTAGAGAGAACAAATGATGATAGATGTCCGCCTGTGGAGGATTAGGGAGTTCACTAGGCACATATGAGGGCGTGAGAGAGACCTTCTTTCATCAAATATTACATGACGGGAGATAAACATTTTTTTAGTTTGAGGTTCGAAACATTTATAGCCATTTTGAGTCGGTTAATAGCCAAGAAAGATACAGATTTTGGATTTGGGTTGCATTTTATTTGAGTTGTAGCCCTTGGTGAGAGGATAACATATGCACCCAAATTTCTTTAGATTAGAGTAGTTTGGTGGTTGACCAAAAAGAGCTTCGAAGGGAGATTTGTTGTGCAAAATAGGTGTTGGTTGACGATTTATGAGATATGAAGTTGTTTGAAAAACATGTGGTCAAAATGAAAAATCTAGATTGGCATCATGGAGAAGTGTAAGACCTGTTTCAACCAAATGACGGTGAGGTCGTAGTGAGACACCATTTTGTTGAGGTGTGTGAGGGACAATTGTGAAATGAGTTATGCCATGAAGTGAAAGATATGATTTTAAAGCGAGAAATTCACCTCCATTATCAGAGTATAATATTCTGATCGATTTTTGAAAACGGTTTTCAACAATTTTTTTGAATTGTGGAAAAATTAAGGAGACACCAGATTTAGTTTGCATAGGGTAGAACCATATATATTTTGTAAAATGATCAACAAAGATAAGATAATATCGTGAACCCTCAATCCCAGTATAGCTAGCAGGTCCCCACACATCCGTGTAAATAAGCTCAAGAGGCTCATGGGTGCGAAGGCTTGTGACACGAAAAGACTGTTGATGTGCTTTATTAATGGAGCAGGAATGACATAAAGAAGACAGATTTTTTCGAAAGGAAATAGGAAGTGCAAACTGTTTAATGAGATGATTAACAATTTTAAGGGAAGGATGTCCAAGACGCTTGTGCCATCCGTCAGTAGACGTTCTTTCATGCATATTAACGACCTTTTGTGATGCCACCAAAGACTCCGGAAAGGTGTAGATGCCGTTGTTACATGCTCCTTTTAGTAATATCGCCCCCGTGATCTTTTCCTTCACGAAAAAAATGAAAAGGATGAAATTCAACAAAAACATTGTTTTGCTTAGTGAGATGATGCACAGAGATGAGATTTTTGCAAACATTTGGAACATGAAGAGTGTCACTTAGTGTAAATGTTCGATGTGGAGTGTTTAGAGCCAAAGATCCAATGTGTGTGACAGGAAAACCTGAACCATCGCCGAGAATCACTTCATCTTTTCCATCATATTCGGAGTGCATGGATAAGTTGGAGAGGTCCCCTGTAATGTTATGGGATGCAGCTGAGTCGAGAAGCCAGTTATTTTCTTTTCGTGTAGAGGTTATGGCACAATTTATAGATGCATTTTGTGATTGAAGTTGGGGACATATCTTGGCCGTGTGACCAGGCTAGTCACATAGCTGACATTTAGGCTGGTAGCGCTTGTTGAAAGTGTTGTATCTGCCGGAGTTTGAAGGGTAGCGACGTCCATAACGATGGACACTATTAGGATATCTGCCAGGAGAGGGGCCTGTGGTGCTGACGGCTTGCCTTGGATGCCTGCCTGGAGACGGTCTGGGGTAATCAGACTGTCTGAAGTGCTGATAACTTGCTTCGGATCATGCTGATCTTGTTTTCTGTAGTTGGCAGAAGCGACCAGGTTCTGTGTTGTAGTTTCCAGGCGTCGAAGGTAAGTTTCATGACCAACCAATAGGTCATGTAATTCTTCAAATGTTAGAGATGATTCTCTAGCACGAATTGGTGCTGCTATCTCTCTGAAGTATGAACTTATGCCATTCAATACATAAAGAGTTAAATCATCGTATGATATAGATTGATCTATAATAGCTAATTCATCAATTAGATTTTTCACAGCGTGAAGGTACTCTGAGATGGTCCTGTTCCCACGCTGTATCAAGGTAAGTTCTTCCTTTAACTGCATCGCACGAGTTTTTGACCGGCTAGCATAGAGATTTTTTAGTTTTTTCCAAGAAATATCAGAAGTTTTTGATGTAGATATAAGAAGTGTGATTGAGGAAGAGGTTGAGGCTAGTATTGCACTCAAGATGAGTTTGTCCTGTCGAACCCAATGAGTTTTATGTAGTTCTTGAGTCGGAATGCCATCTGAAGAGGGGCACTTGAAGGTGCCTTCGACATAATCCAGAAGGTCATAACCAATAAGCAATGCCTCAAAATGGGCACGCCATTGAGGAAAGGTGGAGGGGGTTAATCTTTCATTAATCTAGGCAGTGATATTGAGGCTGGGTGTTGATGGTGAAGTTGGGAGTTTGTTCTGATAAGAGGCGGAATACATATTTATAGGCTTTGTTGCTCTTTGAAGACTAGTAGCTCTGATACCATGTTAAAGTCTGCGGGCATCCAACTCAAAACCAATTGGCAATGAGGGAAGTGGCCCTTTCATATAAGTTCATTATAGGGATATTAGGAATGTGGGACTATTATCCTTCACACCACTGCCTAGTATAACGGTAAGCTGCTGCTCATTTCTTCGCATTGTTGTGGGCGCGCTTGAAAAGGTAGGTTTGTATCCGGTGGCAGCAAAATCAATGGCAACTGAGACTCCGACTGCATCAGCCTCCATGGGTCTGTTTTCGTGGCATTGAGCTTTCGTGTGGAGAAGTGACCGCGTCCCTAGCTGAGTTGCTATTAGCTTTTGGCCTTTGACCTACTTACTTGCATCTTTATCTAATTAGTATGTTTCAGAAGCCCAATAGGTGTTCATTAGCTTGCTACATCGGAGCTCGTTCAAAGAGTAACGTCTTTCGCTCCATCGTACAACTCCTGTGGCTGTCGAGTATGCTTCTCTTTCACAAAAACGCGAACATTGGGATGCGACTTTGGAAACATAAGACTTTCTCCTGCTCGGTAAGTTGCACCTCAATCTGCTGCAAGTCATTTGCTCTCTCCTTGCGCTATATGACCCCACCGTACTGCAGCCGTCGTTTCTTTTGCAAGTTAACTTGTTGCTCACAAAATTTAAACAAAAAACATCCTTCTACTGCATAAACTTCTCCTCAACATGGCTTTCTCATCAGCTGTAACGAGTCCATATTTCGAAGGCCACGGTTCGTCTCAGCAATCTGCTTAGTCTTCTTTGTTATCTTCAAAGGCACATAACTTCCATCTCCAGCAACTGAGTTATAGTGAGTCTATTTTAGGACGAACGGCTGGGATGCTGCCTCTATAGAAATAAGAGATCCGTATAACTGGTAATTATAGTGAGAAAATGACCCCTGTGTTAGATTTTCCCCATAATACAAAGAAAGAAGTGAGAGGGAGATTAAAACACTCAAAATAAGATAGAAGCTACATTGATAATTTTTATGCTTATGTTCATTAACATAAAACAATGTCTTTATATAGGCTTTAGTTACCCAGAAACCCTAAAATAATAAACCCACTAAACATAAAACTCCTACTTTGTAGGAATTACTTCATACTACTACTCACATAAATAAAACACATTTTATTTTCTAAATACTAGGATTAAAATATCAAATACCAAATAAAATAACAAACTAGCCAAACATGCTAACTAATATTGAACGTGGTTGACACATTCAAATTCCAACGCCCTGAACTGTTAATGACATCAGTCGTTCTCTTGAACTTGATTCCTGATGTATAAGCCTCTATTGATTGGTTGTTCATAGCATTTTCGGGCTCTTTGTTCCAACTGCTTCATTGCTTTGACACAATCGTCAAGGACGTAAGCTATTAAATTCTATGCAGGATCTAACAAGAAAGAGGAGAGAATAAACACAGAGTTAATAAAAGACTACATTGATAATAATTTGGTGTGTCTTACAAAGGTGATAACCAGTGCCTTTTATATGCATCACAAACCTTAAGTCAATTTCCTAAAACTCTACGAATTATATAAGGATACTACTTCTAAACTTAAACCTAAGCCTAAACTAGGAAACTTATTCAAACTAGGAAACTCATCATATATTTCCAAACTTCTAACAATGTGGGACCAATCTCCACACACCCCCTCACGTGTAAGGCCGGTCATTCGGCCTAACACGTGGACCAATATACAAGTGACCAGTCATTCGGTCAACACGCCGCCTCACGTGTAAGGCCAGTCATTCGGCCTAACACGTGGACCTATATACGAGTGACCAGTCATTCGGTCAACACGCCTCCTCACGTGTAAGGCTAGTCATTCGGCCTAACACGTGGATTTTCTCCTGTAATGTTAACTTCACGAACTCCTGAAGCTAACGATACCTGCGATACAACTCCTTCTGCACCACCTACTTCATCTGTAGGATTTTTTTTCTCACCTGCGATGCAACTCCTTCTGCACCACCTACTTCATCTGTAGGATTTTTCTTCTAACCTACCTCATCTGTAGAATTTTTCTTCTCACCTACCTCATCTGTAGGATTTTTTCTAAACACCTACCTTATCTGTAAGAATTTTCTTCTCACCTACCTCATCTGTAGGATTTTTTTCTTCTCACCTACTTCATTTGTAGGATTTTTCTAAACACCTACCTCTTCTGTAAGATTTTTATTCTCACCTACCTCATCTGTAGGATTTTTATTTTGATCTCATCTCAACCTCAGTTATACTTCTCTTTCTCTCCCTCAAGTTGGAGCATGGAACAGAGTGAAGTATCCAACTTGAAAGAAATTAGAGTTATTGACTTGTAAGATAGTGTCAGCCACAAGTTGTAGAAGTGCCCATGCTCGAATCCCGGTCGAGATTGGTTTCCAAAACTCTAAAGTATGCCAAAAATAGGGCAAAACTAGACCCTAGCCGTGTAAATTAGCTAAAGAGGATAATGGGCTCACGAAACTGAACCCAGCCCACTTACGTTAGTGCTAATGGGCTCACCTGGGTGTAACAACCCAGCCCATTTCTTCACCGCTTCTTCTTCCTCGACCTTTCTTCTCCGCCAATAGCCATCACCTTCTCTACCATCAACCACCAGAAACTGTCTTTCATCGACACCATAACTGCCATTAATGGCATCCAACAACAGCTCCATCAATCACCGATCAGCCATCTTCTATCGCCTACATCTCAGTCCCACGACCAACAGGACCTGCCAACATCCATTATTCTTCCCTGAACTCCTCCTACCGGAGGATTACAGCACCACAGACTTAACTCCGAGCTCCTCTCACTTCCATTATCTCCCATTAAAAGCCACCAGTTCAAGTTCCATGTTTCATCTTCTCAACTGCCATTAATTCCCTCGACAGATCAATCCCAGAAAAACCCATTAAACCATTAGTTATAATCATTACTCGAGTTATAAAACATAACCATCATCACCGAATCATCACATCATCAATCGACAGAAAACCCACATTATCACTGCCATTAGAATTCACTGCAGCTCATTGCAGCAGCAAGGTTTTTTCTTCTCTTGTCTAATAATTCCATTCCTCCATCAAGCTCACGCCAACAAACAACCATTCTTCTCGTCAGTAGGAACTAGGGTTCCCTGTCCTTCTCAGTCTCTTGACCTTGTTGCTGACAATTTGAGCCCACAACATATATTCAACACGACCCAATTCTATCTTTGTTGAATCTCGACTTTTTTTTTTTCATACCTAAAAAAACATGAATTCTCTCTCCTTAAAAAACAAATACTATAAATCAATCAAAACTGAAGAAAAAAATCTCTAACTCTTTTCCTCTCATCTCTCTATATTGGCTCTGATACCATATTAAATTCTATGTAGGATCTAACAAGAAAAAAGAGAGAATAAACACGGAGTTAATAAAAGACTACATTGATAATAATTTGGTGTGTCTTACAAAGGTGATAACCAGTGCCTTTTATAGGCATCACAAACCTTAAGTCAATTTCCTAAAACTCTACGAATTATATAAGGATACTACTTCTAAACTTAAACTTAAGCCTAAACTAGGAAACTTATTCAAACTAGGAAACTCATCATATATTTCCAAACTTCTAACAATGTGGGACCAATCTCCACATAAGCATCGCCATTTATGTTTTTCCATTGCTTCAAGCCCTTGTTTTTCCGTGGTGAAATGAACCAATTGAGGCTTGATCAGGCGTGAATGAATTCTCATTACCCTTGTGTAAAATTCGACATTGTTAGGCTGTAGCTTCTTCTTCGTAGTAACAGCGGCATTCGTAAAGCTTTTTATGTTGTGCTTTGAGCTGCCTCTATGGTGTTGGGAGAGTTGATTTATTGCTCCTTGATTGTGGATTTAAACATCAGATTCCTTGGTGTGATGAGATTGTTTCTCTAGGCCAAGTACCTACAACAAAAAGTTCTTTGAAGTTGAACACCATGCCATCATCGAAGGGTAATCCCTAAATGAGTTGTTGATCACTTTCTTGTAGATTGTCGTGCCAAACTGGCTCATCACTCTTCTCTGAACTGGTGGGAGCTCTTGAGTCGTCGAGCCGTGGTGTGCGAGCATTTTCGCTGAACTATGAAGTGCGAAAATCATCACGGGGTTTAAGCTGCTTGCATATTTATTTGAGATACTGATCATGGGAGCGTCATCACTTGGGTTGAACCTTCACAGTTTAAGTCATTCGGTAGGAAGGTATTGTTGTAGTTTGCACCTTTAAAATGAGCCTTTGAACTTGGAACTTTAAAAGTTTCCAAGTACACAGTAGTGGTTGAGCTGAGGAGCTTGTGCACTAGCAATTCGAGTTGTCCATATAAGGTATTAAGTTATTGAACATGCATGTCCACTGTTTCTTAGGTAATATATGATGCCCCCTTTTGCTTTGGAAAGCATTGGAAGCTAAGGCTTTGGAAAGCAAAAGTGTTATCGACTCCTTAGGTCTTGTCTCTGCACTGTGATCAAAGTTCACGTGATGTTTTGATCTTGAATTGTTTCGTTCTCTTGATGTCCCTTGTTTGTTTGTTTTGCTGAAGTGATCTCATTGCACTATCCCTCCATATGCAGCTGCGTGGTAGTCATGCCTCTGAAACTTGTAATCATAGCTTCATTTCTGAAAATTGTAGTAGCCCTAATATAACTTTATGCATCGCTCCTCCTTCTTGCATTTTGTTGATGTTTTCGTGACTCTCCCTTCACGATCCTCTATCTTTCTGCGATGTATCGCTGCAATCTTGTATGTTTTGTTGATGTGCTTGTCTGTTACATGCATTTTTGCTCCTGTGATATCATATTTAGAAATATATAATCATCTTTGTGATGTTAGTTTATTACTCAGTATCTCGAATGTATAGATGTGTTTTTATTTATTTGCCCCTCTGGGTCTTTTATCGATTGTCTTACTCTTATCATGCTCCGGATGTACCGAAGCTTTGTATCTATAGATACGTTTTGGGACCTCAGCCTATTACAGGCTCCATTCCTTTATCTTCCTCATTATCTTTATCCTAAGTGATTCTTATAGAGGGTGGTATCCTTGATAATCAATCAGGGTTCTGTGGATTGATTTGCCCGAATACCTCTATTGTAGGAAATCATCTGGTTTTTATCTCACAGATGGTATAAGGTTTAGAAGACGCCTGTACTCACTCTTCGAAAAGGTGGAAACAACTTAGAAGATAGCTTAGGTCTTAATTATATGCCTATACTCATCCCCGTGGGATGACAACATCTTAGAAGATGACATATGTTTTATGTGTGCCTATATGGGTCTTATGTGCGCCCGAATAGTATCCGGTAACATTTGCACATAGCTGCGAGGTTTAAGTAAAATTACTTTTTTTTCCATTTAATTTGCTTTTGCTTTAGCAGTTTCCCAGCATTTTGCTTCATTGTTGAATTTAATATTCCGCAGTGAATGTCACTTCTCTACTTAGGATTCCAATAGATTTCCAAGCAATATTGTTTGTTCTTCTATGAGCTATCACAATAGAGATTGGTGAATAAATCCAATCAACTATTCCTGCATGTCTCTTACGTGTTGTTCATGCACCTGCTAGCAAGGGGAAGCCAAGCATAGTGGATTGTTGGTCCCCATCGTGTTCGCATGTATGTTGTTAGTCTTTTTCTTTTGGTGCAACGCGGTAATCATCGCTGTGTGGCCTTCTAGAGCTTTCATCTCTTGCGGTGTTGTCGTAGTGTCCAGTGGAAAGTTGATCTCCCATTGTTGATGTGGCAGCATTAGCGATGGGTGATTAATTCGAATCGACTACTTTTTCTTGACTTCGAAAATGATTTTATTTTAACCAGCAATGTTTGCTCGCACAGCCGCTAAGGCATTCGCTCCTTCATTTTGATTTATTTGTGAACTATTATAATATGATTGGTGATTAATTCCAATCGCCTATCTCGTCAGAACTGGGAAGCTTATCTCCATAGCACAACTTTGTCGAAATCTGTTGAGCGTTGGCTATATCTTAAAATGGGTCGCAGTTGCTCATCTTTTCGTCCCAAGCTTTATGTTGCGTAGTTATTATTGATATCCGAGGTGGTATGCTCCCTCCGATCCGATGTGGTTGATTAAACAATAGTATTTGGTTTCCTTCAATGACAACATTTGCTTTTTGCGTCCAGAGATGTGCGACAATGCTTATGCTTAAGATGACGTTATAAATGATGCTTTATCGGAACAATAGTTAGTATTCATTAATTTCTTTTTCAATGTGTGCAGGAGCGTAAGTAATGTATTGGGTAGTTGCAGCTACAATAAAGGGTGGCTCTTCTACTTCAAGTGCCAAAGGCTTGGAAATAAATGATACTTGGCTCGCTGAGAAAGCAAATCGATGTTGTGTTGAATAGCCTCGTCATTACGACTGGATCTTTTATTCGTTGCGCCTTCTCTTACTTCCAGTATGGCTCCTTCCAGCATCAAGGATTCCATCATGCGTACGACTGGATCTTTTATTCGTTGCGCCTTCTCTTACTTCCAGTATGGCTCCTTCCAGCATCAAGGATTCCATCATGCGTCATGATTCGCAGTGGCAGGCTTCAACAAGACTTCTTCTCATAGGCTAGGAACCTATATAATTTTCATAGACTAGGAACCTATATAAAACTGAAACGAAAGTTCTTAGATGTGCAGCACCATCCCTCTATCGAAGTAGTCCCTTGAATCGAACTGTTGCTTATCTTCTCTTATCGATCCATTTCTTCTCAACTGATCTCGCCATGCAACGACTACCAAGTAACTTCATTTCTTTGTAGTAATGGTGTTGACTTCCAACCGCGTTGTTGATAAACGAACAACACTTCTTCCTTCATTCGCCGAAGCTTGTCACCTCGGCCGCCCGTCTATCTTCAATTCAGGTCTTCAAAGCTTCATTATATTGTCGTCGGGCAGGTGAAGTGCACAGGTCTTGAACTGCATGGGTCTTGAACTGCCCTTGTTTTCTCTTGGTTGCCCCCTGGTCATCATACTGTGATTGCAGTCTTCAATACACGTAGGCATCATGTATGCTTCAGCATTTATATCTTCCAACTTTAATGACCCTTCACATCTTAAGAGTGTTCTTCAGCTGTCATATACTTCGGGTAGCCATGAACTGAGTCCAAATTTGCATCTGCAGTGGTGCGGGTAGTTGTTTTGGTACAAACAGCTGAGCTGCTGCTTCTTTTCAAACAGCAGTGCGGGCAACTTCTTTTTCAAGCTGCTGTTGCGGACTTGTGTTGAACCTCGCTGAGAGCTTCTTCAAACTGCCAGCATCTTTAAACTGTTATTCGCGTCACTATACTGCCAGCATCTTCATACGAGTCCGTCTTTCGTAGGCTATGGACCTTTGGCAGGAACTGCTTCTTTGGTGCAAGTAGAAAGCATCAAGGAAATTGAGAAGCATCGTAGTGCGACTGATGGTTGATGTTGGTTGATCATTCTAGTGCAACTGTGGATTCTTGTTGCGAAGCTAAGCTCATCTTGGCGCCATAGGATCTTGGCCTTCATGAGATCGGATGATTCCTTCTTTCTTTTGTCCGAGTTTGCTGATCCGAGCGAGTCCACCGGTCTGGACATATCTAAGCGAGTTCTGTGATACCCATTGGGTTTGTGAGTCCTAGGCGAGTTGATCGTCAGAGTGGATCGTGTAAGCTGTTTGGACCATTCGAGATGCTTTGGTTCTTTGGCTAGCCCTCCGAGATAAATTGAATCTAACTGCTTGTTCCGAGGTGACAGGTCCGAGATGATTGCACGAGTCCATCGTCTGAGACATGTACTTCGAGATGATTTGTAAGTTGAACTCCAGAAGATGAACACTATTGGAGTCTCTGTAGTTTTAATTGATGAGGTAAGGCACGAGATGATCATCAAGAATAAGAATGTCTCTCCTTCCTCTGTTGGCAGTACGAGATGGAAGGAAATCCTCATCGTGGATTGCTAACATACAGGTGCTTGCGGTTTGACCGATAATTCTCGAGCGATGGGAATCTAGTCCGAGATAGATGTTTTTGAGCCTCATGAATTTTGTTCGCACGATACTTGCTAGCAGCGATGAGTTAATGTTGTAATGACTGATAATTCTTAAGCTTAGGATTGACTGGTACGAAGATGATTATCCGAGGATGAGCTTTGATGCACCGGTTGAGCGATGGAAACTCCTTCTTGCAGCTTCATTGTTCTTCCGTTAGCATGTGATCATGATTCGTGGAGCCTTGATCCTGCGGTTACCAACATTCTCATGTGGCAGATAGTATTCCCATAACCTCGGGAAGATCAGGTTATGGGTCTTTGATGAGCTCCTTCTGCTGATGTCTCACGAGATTAAATCCATAGTGATTGGTGATTAAATCCAATCAACTATTTCCTCACAAAATTTTCTCCATCTGCGAGGCTTTGGGAGATGACTACTACAACATCAGAGAGTCCACTCTCTTCATGTCTGCGTCTATGTCCATATTGATAGTAAAGCTTTTGTTCAGTCTTCTTTGAATCTATTTCTGGTATAGGTTCGCAATCTTTTGCAACTTGATTTATTGGTTGAATATCTTCCTCTCGGCTGCAGTAGGTTCTCTGTTATTGGTGTAGCAACTTGAACTGTGATTTGTCTTTTCGGAATGAGCTGGCGTTCCGTTCTTTAATTGGGGCTTCGCAGTTGAATACTTCTTGGGGTTGTGATTCGTCTTGAACTGAGCTCCTCGTTCATCTTTAAGTAGTCGTCTTCAAAAGAAAATCACAGCGTGCTCCACTGATCTTGGCTTCCTTAGTTTCGTCTTCACTGCAATTTTTTCTATGCGATACCAACCAAGGATTGGGAATCTACAATCAAAACTCATTTTGGATCGTAGCTTTGTTAGAAGGAAAATCAGTCTTTTTGTTGGAGAACAGACACTAAATACTCGGATTTGCTGTTCTGCACTCCGCGAATCCAAGTAATAAAAGCAGTAAAGTAACAATATGGCCTTTATACTAACTGGATCCATCACCAAAAGATAGATCCACTATCGGAAGTGGCTAAAATGAAGCAAAACATTTATAAAGCGTTGTAAATATTTTAACAAGTATCCATATAATAGAATGGCTAAGAACTTCAAGGAATAGAGGATTTTTAGAGTGTCTATACGGGAGCTCATGGAACTCTTGTTATTCTCAAGATCGACTCGTACAAACGAAGCTTAGACTCTCAAGAATTCAAAATAAAAGCTGTAACACCCAGTAAAATGAGCCTCTTAAGAACAGGTTTTTCTCTATACTTTGAGGATCTTTTCGAACTTCAAGCCTAGAAATCATAGATGTATAGCCGTTCTCTAGACCAATTACAAAGAAAGAGGTAACTCAACCAATCTACCAAGGATTTTCTTGGAGAAAACATAAAGAAACTACCTAAGAAAAACAAGAAAATCAGTAATGCAGTATAAGTAAAAAATACTCCCTACGTTTCTGGAAAAATGTTATTATCATTTTTTTCATTTTAACCTAAAAATAGACCAATTTAAAAAAATGATAGTAATTTTTTTTTCAAAACGAAAGTAGTTTAAGAAAACAACACAAAATAAAAAAGAAAGAAATGAAAGCTATCAATCACAAGTTGTTAACAATTGAAATTCATCCATGTTTCTAGCGCTAGATTGTAGTAGCTATTTTTCTAGCTACACAATAACAAATATCTAGACCGTAAACTCACACAATGAATAATAAATACTAAGTTATGTTAAATGATAACAATAAAAAATACGTAAAAAATAAACTCCATGAGTATTGGTTTCTATCACAAGTTAGATCTACAAAGAAGTTCCTCAAAGAGTATGGCTTCTAGTGAGCAGGAGAGCAGGAAAATGGTATACATTAAGTTACATTTATACCTTAGAGCAGCTGATTAGTTAGGATAAGAACTAGTAGAAGATAAAATACTATGTATATAGTTGTATTAAGATAAGTTGATGCAGTCGATCTTACGCCACGTATGTAGTACTATTTTTCCCTATCACATGTAAAACTCAGTGAATTTCGAGAGGAATTATACAAATGGCTGCTGGGGATTGTTATAAGGACACTTACCCAGACAAATTAGCTGAATTCATGACTTGCGCAGAAGGTTGCAAGTCTGTTGAAGAATGCTTTTGAAAAATTTCGAGAAAACTGCGAGAATGCAAGAAGAGTGGAACCGATGATTCTGAAATTGTGTTACCGGATTTGGCCAGCAAAGTCAAGAACTGGCAGAGAAGAAATCCTTGGCTAACAAGATGGGTTCTTGCTTCGCCTGCAATATCAGTTAAATGATTTAGGGCCATAATCATTTGGGTTCTCACTTCCTATGTTAAATACTCGTAGTTATTTATCATCTTGAGAATTTTGGCCCTCGCTAAACTAGCATCAAAATGAACCAAATGACGAATTTGAAATGGCTCACGTCGAGGCACGAGCAATCTTTAATGGGGGTGCACGAAATCGGACTCGGGTATCTACCTTGAACCTTGGTAAATTAAGAAAAAGTATAGGGGCATTTAGGGTAAAATAAGACCATCCGACGAACACAAGAAGATCGATCTGTCTCTACCTAAAACCGACGGAAATATAGAAGAAGAGAAAAATGTTGCTGGCAGTTCTCTTCTCCAACTCTGAAGGAAATATCCTTGTTGAACGGTAATATTACTAGATCTCTCTTCCTCCGTTGATCATCTCTTCTTCTTCATTTGATTCTGTTTATGCCAAAAAATCTTTTCGACTAAACAATCAATCAAATTCTCACATATTAATTAAAAGTTGAAATTGAGTAACAGCCAAATATCTTTGTATTGATTTTATAAAATCATTTCTGTACGATACATAAAATCTTTTCTGTACGATGCATATGATCACCCAAATTTAACATTTTTGGTCTATGATATTTATATATTGTTTAATTAAATACAAAAATCTTTCCTTAATATAATTACTTCTCCTAGATTCATACCTAGAAATTTCTTCTTTTTCTTTCTAAGGTTTTTCTTCCTATTTTTTCCCGACCCCCAACTTTGTTGTCTGGCTTCTTCTATTTATAGATTTATTTATTGGGTCCCTCTTTGTGCAACGCGTCAGTTTCTCCAGTATGGTCATCGTTCCTTGATCGATTCTTCTTTGGGTCGATGCCCTCGTGTCATTTTATCCAGTCTTGTCGTCATTCTTGGATTGCCTCTTCTTTGGTTCGATCCATTTTATTTCGATGTACCCATCGTTCTTGTATTTCCTCTTTTATCTGGTGCGATCACTAGTTGACAGATCACTCTTAACTGCTTCTTGGTTCGATGCTTTATATATTCAACACGTGTCTTCTTATCTTTATAGACTTCTGTTGTCTCGATCATTAAAATAATTCGAGTAATTATTACTTTTACTTTCTCGATTATCAAGATAATAGAGTAATCATTATTTTTACTTTCTCGATCTGTCATCATTTAATGCTGTTTGTTTTATTCGATGTAATCCAGCTTTCTCGATCATATGTGTCCTTCATGCAATTTATTGTTCAGAGGCTTCGTGTCTTTTCGATATTTGATATCTTTAATATTGATTGTGTGATTCTCGCTCTTTTTTATTTGGTTGCTTCCTATCTCGATCTTCTTCCACGTGTCATGCTTCTTTTATTTACTAACAGATTCAATTGATTTGTTGTTGTTAGGATTTGGTAAACAAATTTTCTGATTTTTGTTATAATTTTGTATAAATTATTCATTAAGAAACATATTTGTTTAGTGAATTTGGAAAACATAAATTCAATGTAATGTAAGGTTCTTTTAGGTGGAAAATTAGGGAATTTGGGATCAATACAGATGAATTTGATGAGTTGGAGATTTCTTTAGTTGTTGGTGTGTGAGGTAACATATAATGAACTGAAAATGTCGAAGGACCAAAATTTAAATTATAGGTCAGCTAAATCGGAGGAGTGAAAGAAAGAAATATGAGTAGAATGAACTGAAAATGTCGAGAGTATTTTTTTCTGTACTGAGCGGAAGCTCGAGATAACTTCTTAATTGAAACTGTTAATTCTTTGAACTCATTTTTTAAGATTCATAATAATATGTGTAGGCTTAGTTATACACTGCAGCTTATTTGAGGCTTTGGCTACCTTTGTGGATGCTATGCAGTAAGAAATACTTGTTTATTGGGGTTGAAATTTGCGGTAATCTAGGGTTCATATGCGGATTATGCGTCTGCATTAAGGTTAAGGTGGGATTTAATTTACAATTTAAGGTGCTTTTAGGTGGAGAGTTAGGGAATGTGGAAATTCTGATCAGTATAGATCACCACTTTGATAATTGATTGCAGATTTTTTAGTTCTTGGTGTGTGAGGTACCATGTGGTTGGTCTATTGAACAACACTACTCTTTAATTGTTTCTTTGAACCAACTTTTAAGTTTTGTAATATTATGTGTAGACTAAGTTATATATCCTGCACTCTATTTAAGGCTTCGGCTACCGATGTGGATGCAAAGCATTTGTAGGTTCTTTGTTTGGGCGCTCAATGTTCTAGTTGTATTAATGTATGTTGAAAAACTGTGGTTGTATTTCAATGCTTGTTACTCCTTTAAACCAGTTAATGCAATGCAGATATTAGATTCAAACTTTTTTTCTGTTATTTGCACAGTTTTCATGGGGTTCCAGCTGAAGAGCGATTACATTGGAGGTCATTCTTAGTTAAGCTAGGAGCAGATAATCTCAAAGGTGCTAAAAATGAAGAGCTATTTGTTGCTTCTCACAAGTATGTATATGGATGTACTTTCTTTTAATTGAAATTTCGATAGTGAAATGAGACCACTAGGTTCGAGACAAACTGAACTGTCTGTCATCTATGAAACTTTTCCGTATATGCTACTCGTCTCACATGGACCTATTTGCGGAATGTGAGGTGGTTCCTGGTAAGACCAGAAGAATAGACCATAGAACAATATAGCCATCACTCTTAAGAGCTTAAGACAGATGAGCAAACCGAACCGTGGTCCGTGGCACTTTTTTGCTTTATCCTCCTGAAACATTGAGTTTATTATATTCCTAAATATGTTTGTTAATTACAGAGTATATCATTTCCACACTCTTATATTGGTTTGTTAAATGTACTTTTTTAGATCGGTTTACATTGTTTACACCGTGCTTGGAGATGTATGCATCTACATCGTCGGCAAGGACGAGTATGACGAACTTGCTTGTAAGTTCACCTTGCTTATATCTCTTTAATCTGTACAATTTCACCGCCCAAAACTACCTACCTCCCTCGGTTAGGTTTCATATTGTAATCTCCCTTGTGGGACGGGTATACTTCTTTCATTTATTTATCTGGTTTTTGTTTCGACTGTCTCAAAGTGTCAGAAGTGATATATGTGATAACCTCGGCTGTGAAAGATGCATGTGGAAAAGTTCCAACGGAGCGCCTGTTTCTTGATAAGTATGGGAAGATATGCTTGTGTCTGGATGAGATTGTATGGAAGGTAAGCTAGATGCAAAACCAAATTTTGCTTAGACAAGGGCGTAGGATCCCGTTCATTCAAATTTTATTCTATTTTATTTTCCTTTTGTGAGTCTACTGCACTTCTCTAATCTCTTCTTCATTTCTCACTTATGTAGGGAATGTTGGAGAATACAGACAAAGATCGAATCAAAAGGCTGGTAAGGTTGAAACCTCCTACTGAGTTCTGAATAAGAAGCTTGCAGAAGTCTGTTTCTCTTCTTTCTTTTATGTTTTCTTTTACTATCATTGCCGAAATTTGTAAATCACACTACAGATTTATGGTGTTCAGTGTGCACTCATTGTAAGTTAAAACCTTTGTAGACCAGAAAATCAAGGATTATTAGACCCAGGTTGCTAAAGTTTTACGAGTTCCCCCTCCCTGATTTTTTTTCTATTTTAGAATAAAAAATAATAAAAAAAGTAATTTGGTATTTTAGGAAATACAAAATTTCCTGAATTCCAAGTTAGAATCGAATATTATAGAAGGTTTACGAGTTGATCTATTCTCTATTCATCATGCTTGGGTCGACTTCAAACAACAACAACAAAAGGGTTTTGATGGATTCCACAGAAGAAATACTTGGTAAAACCCTATCCGAAAAACTTACGTAATCGAATCTGAAGTTGGTGATATGAAATCATCATCATTTGTTACTGAAAAATCAGGTTTAGATGAAGAAGATGTGTTGAGGAAGAATGTAGTGAATACGTTAGAGAGGAGATTTTTTTATTTGCGTAGTTTTAAAATCTATAATAGTGGTGTCGCTGGATTGTATGATTATGGTTCTCCTGGTTGTGCTGTTAAATCTAACGTCCTTGCATTATGGCGTCAGCACTTTGTACTGGAAGAGAACATGTTGGAAGTTGATTGCTCTTGCATCACACCTGAAGCTGTCCTTGAGGCATCAGGTCATGTTGAAAAATTTACTGATTCTTATGGTTAAAGATGAGATAACCGGAACATGTCACCGTGCAGACCATTTGCTAAAGGATTTTTGCAATGAGAAGCTTGACAAGTATCTGAATTTGTTGTCTGTAGAGAAGGTCCAAGAGCTTAAACATATTGTTGCTATGTTGGATGATTCCTCTCCTGAACAATTGGGTTCAAAGATTAAGGAGTATGGGATAGTTGCTCCAGTTACAAAGAACCCTCTTTCTGATCCTTACCCATTCAACTTGATGTTTCAGACGTCAATTGGTCCATCTGGCGCGATGCCTGGTTATATGCGACCTGAGACCGTGCAAGGCATATTTGTGAACTTCAAGGATTTGTATTACTACAAGTCTACAATGGGAGCAAACTCCCTTTTGCTGCAGCTCAGATTGGCCAAGCTTTCAGAAACAAGATATCTCCTCGCCAAGGTCTTCTCCGAGTTCGTGAATTCACTCTAGCTGAGATTGAGCATTTCGTAGACCCAGAAGACAAATCTCATCCAAAGTATAGCGAGGTTGTAGAATTGGAGTTCTTGATGTTTCCGAGGGAAGAACAAGTGACGGGGAAGGATGCTGTTAAACTTCGCCTAGGTGATGCAGTAACAAATGGAACCGTGAACAACCAAACACTTGGTTACTTCATTGGGAGGGTATATCTATTCCTTACATGCCTTGGCATCAGTAAAGAACGTCTACGGTTTCGTCATCATCTTGCAAATGAGATGGCTCACTATGCAGCAGACTGCTGGGATGCTGAGATTGAGTGCTACTATGGCTGGATAGAGTGTGTTGGTATTGCAGATAGATCTGCATACGATCTACGTGCTCACTCGGATAAAAGTGGTATTCCCCTTGTTGCTCATCAAAACCAAAAGAAGTGGAGAAACTGGTTATTACTCTAGTAAAGAAGGAGATGGGTCTTGCATTCAAGGGTAACCAAAAGAAGATAATTGAAGCATTAGAGGCCATGGATGAAAAAAAGGCTATGGAAGTGAGCTCACATTGTTAGTTAGATCGTCCCTTCGGGGACATCCGATAAAATTGGAACGATACAGGGAAGATTAGCATGGCCCCTGCGCAAGGATGACACGCACAAATCGAGAAATGGTCCAAAAAAAAATTCCTTTTCTTCCTCTTCGTCTCTCTCATGCCCAGGTTCGTATCCTTAATACTCATTGGATTTTGTTGTATGTTGATCAATTTCAATTTTTTTGATTAGGTTCTGCTGGTTTTTTACTGCTCACATTGTTTAGAACGTCAAATTTTACTTCTTTTTCAGTTTAGAAAAGAACTCATGGTTTAGAATTTCTTATAAAACATTGTTCTAGTTGTAAGTTCAGCAGGAACAAAAAAAGAAGATGGATGACCTCAAACTGTGTCTTGAATTGTTTGAATGGAGCTAAACCACTTAAATTTGAGTTTACGTAACCAATTCCTGCTTAAATTTTTGTACTTGGGGATTGAAATTTTGTTTTGTTCAGTGTATCTGTTGATGAGATTGGTTTATATTTTTGTGTAGAAAAGAATTGATGAAGAGGACTTGCCGAGAGATGCTAAAAACACTTTTAAAATCAATGGGTGTTTCAGAATATCAACCTCGTGTTATTCACCAGTTTTTAGAACTTTGCGGCGGATGTTTTAACAGATGCTCAAGTTTACTCAGAACATGCTAGTAAACCAGCGATTGAACTGATGATATTAAGCTTGTGATTCAAACAAAAGTTAATTTCAGTTTCTCGCAACCTCCTCCTCGAGTGGTAAATCCTTCGTTTTCCCAGAGCTATATGACTTCGTATCCCAACCATTTGTATGGAGTAACATGAAACCTTTTATCCATAACTTCTTGTTTTGTGAGTGTGTGTGTGTGTGTGTGTGTGTGTGTGTGTGTGTGTGTGAATAACTGTGCAATGTAAGTTAGATCCCACGGACTCACAGTTTCACAGCTTTGATAATTTTCTAAGATCAAAATT
The DNA here is from genome assembly GCA_023531435.1 of Papaver californicum. Lineage (NCBI taxonomy): Eukaryota > Viridiplantae > Streptophyta > Magnoliopsida > Ranunculales > Papaveraceae > Papaver > Papaver californicum. Next base: position 66,503 of record JAJJMC010032493.1, on the reverse strand, counting down.
TTGACTATTGCTTTGAATGTTCAGGTCCTGCTAGTAGAGTTTGCAAGGAACAGAAGCAAAATGCCACTGCCGAAGTCAATTACAGGGCCTGGAATCCCACTTCCACCCCACCAGATGAAGACACACTGATCAGCCTTAACTACCAACTTGCAATCCCCAGAAGACCACTAGCCCAAGCAGATGAAGAAATGGAGGAAAATGAAGATGTGGTCAATCCTAATCAAAATTCCAATCTAAATCCATCCCGGGAACAAAAGACAGATCAGCAACAAACTTCTCCTCAAAGAGTATCCTTTCCCCTCGCTGGAAACGTCCAGGGTGAAATAAAAACTCTTCTCTTTACTGTCCGTTTAGTTTTTTCTATTTGCAACGCTGCTACTGTAACATTCCCATTGTAATGCTGAGTGCGAGGAGCCTCAAGTAGTGCTCTGGTTCCACCTAACAGTGGGTCAACAACTTGTAAGTTCTATTCTAAATTTCATCTATGTACTTGCTTTTGTCAACATTGTTAAAGTGAGCAGCAATAGTCTTGGTGTGTGGAAGTACTTCACCAACATTCTCTTCCTTGTTATATGCTAATAGAACTTAAAGCTTGCGTGTTTGCTATGCAGCCACCAGAACCTGAAAAAAGTAAGGTCACAGAATATGGCTTAACTGGATGGGGAGTCGATGCTAGCCTTTTGGTATTTTTGTAGCTTTATCCATTGGTAATAATAATGCTCATGATGTAGAAAATTAGAAGACGCGCAAGAAACACTACCAGAACTTAGAACTGTGACTTCTGACTATCACAATTTACAATCTACAACACAACAATTGAACGGCTTGATTTTTTCTAGAATATATGTAGTTTCTGTTGGAGTCAGATATATGAACTTTATCAGAACACTAAATTATCTCAAAAATGGATTCTATTAGAGTGATACAAAGGACGATGAAGAGAACCAAATTGGGATATCTCCAACGTGCCCTTGAATTTTTACGAGGTACAGAAACTAGATCATAGACAGAATCACTATGTAGACCGAACACAGACACCCTAAACGATTTTACAAACTCAATGAATATACAGAGGAAATTTATGAAACAAAAGTAGAAAATCAAACACCATTTTACTTATTTGATGGGAGAGTGATTGTCTTAGTTAACTGTCCGGCTTATTCTCACTTCCCAGGAGCGAAGTTGGTAGCATATGACCAAGCATCGTTGTTCACTGGGTCGGAAAGGTGGCTGCGAGGTTCTCTAGAGGACCTTTTCTAGTGACAATAGCCTGTACAAAGAAGCCAAACATGGAGAACATAGGAAGGCGACCATTCTTTAGTTCCTTTACCTTTAGCTCGGCAAATGCCTCTGGGTTCTCTGCAAGGCCTAATGGATCAAAGCCGCCACCTGGGTAAAGTGGATCGACGACCTCACCTAGTGGACCACCGACAACTCTGTAGCCCTCAACAGTGCCCATAAGGATGACCTGTGTGTACCAAATATCTAAGATGCTCTGTGCATGAACCAAGCTGGAATTGCCCAAGTAGTCTAGTCCTCCTTCACTGAAAATCTGAGATCCGGCTTTGAACCATACTGCTTCGCCGAATTTGACTCCATTTCTAGAGAGGAGCTCGGGAAAGACACGGCCCAAAGCTCCGAGCATCGCCCACCTTGAATGGATCACCTCAAGTTCGCGGTTCTTGGCAAAGGTCTATCGGTCAGCTGATAGTCCAACAGTATCCCAACCATAGTCACCAGCGAATTCAACAGTTAGGTAAGAAGGAGGCTCACCAGAAAAGGGACTGAGGTACTTGACACGGTCTGGGCCATATCATGGACTTCCAGAAGAAGCAGCAGGCTTCTTTGCGGATGTCTTCCTCATCGAGATCTTGGTGTTGCTGCTGGATCTAACATTTGTTGGGAATTCTGTTTGTGAGTTTAGAGTCACAGCTTTCCCTGCAAATGATGGAGAAGACAGAGCCATGATTGCCATTAATGTTTTTTTGTTGTTAGATTGAAAATGAAAGATTATTGAAGATGGTATTTTGATTTGGTGAGTTACACTGAATGCAGTTCATGTTCTTTATAGGCTAGTATTGGATTAGATATATCTATCCATGAATATCTTCTGCTAGGTTCTTATTGGTTGTTGAGTTGGCACCACAAGTTCAAGAGTCTGCGGGGGTTTTCTTTCTCAGCCACGCAATATAAATGTTGGCATCGATATTTTCTCTGCATAATGAATCAGTTAGAGACAGTGACTGATACAAATCTGAATGTGTATTATTAGTTGATATTTTGAGATTTGGTGTGGCAGAATCCCAATTCAGTTACTCCATGAAGGATGAGAGTAAGAGTGGAAACCAAAAGGTTGAAAAGAAGGGTTTTTCTTTTCTTTTAGTTCTAGTTTTTATTTTTCAGAGTGCTTGCCAATTTTATTTTATTTTGTACATTTTCCGGTTAAAGCTGTCCAGGTTGCAGTAAGAGAGGCTAAGAGGGAAGCTGAGCTTTACTTTGACAAGGCACATGTTAGATATTAGTGGGTCACTTAGCAATTTTGGGTTTATTGTAATGCAAATTTTGGATGGCATTGACAAGTTTTGGGACCTTATGGGTAACAATGTAGATTCTCCCTCTCAGTTACATGACTAAACTACTCTCCCCCGCCCTCTCAGTCTACATAAACCCAATTTCAAGTAAAACACCACCTTCAAAACAAAACAATGTTTTGAGACACAGAGACCACTGTTGGTGTCTCTATAAGTCGGATTTCACTGTCCTGAGAAGTACTACGTACCCAAGGTCGACATTGGTACCCCTCCCCAGTCAATGAAGTTGAACATTGATGTCGGAAGCTAAATATTAAGGTGTGAGTATACTTATGAGTCATTTGTTTCCTCGAAATTTATTTCCATCAAGAGAATTCGGAGTCTTATGCCATGAGAAGAAAACCTATTGTGAAGAACATACTTATTTCCGCAAAAGCTGTTTTTTCTTCACATGGCAGTTTTGCATAAGACTCATAATTTATGACTGAAGACGAGACCTTGTATTTGAAGTAGTAAATTCTGTGAACAACAAGAACGAAACATCGTTGAACCCCTATGTAGAAATAAGCCTGAACCAATGGAATAAGTTGAAAAATACAGCGTAGGCCATATGAGAACTATGCTCGAATTACCAACCAAAATACCCAATCACATTAGTTCTTGCCGGAAAAAGAAAATGAGTTCAGACCATAAGTTGTAAGTGAAAGTACCACGTAGTAATGAATCACCACACATAATAGCCAGCAGCTTTATTAGTCATCTATAAGAGTCTAACATGAATAGATTCAAGAATTGAATCCCTTTTTATTACCAACAAATACAAGGACCTAACGATGATAGAGATGAATAACAGACCACATTCACAACTGAATGTAGACTCAACAAAGAGAACTCCAATCTCTGATCCAGTACACACAACGACTCAAATTCAAAATCCAAACTCAGCATCATCATTAAAAACGCAAGATACTCAACACTGCAGTGAGGACTGGCTTGAAATAATAATTGAGATTGGAAGCATGAAGAATGAGCCGTTAACCACTATGTGCAGCATCATTTTCACCCACGAACTCTCAAATTTCTGCTGAATCCAATCGAGTGGAACAATTTTAAGTTTTCGCCCTAACTAGACCTTGGTATAGCGGACTAGAACATGCTCAGACCTTTTTGACGTCATGAAACAAGAACAACAAATATTGATTAAGAAATTAGATGTAAAAACAAGTTAATTGTGATAAAAATCTTCAATTTAAGATGAAATTTGATACCAATGAAGTAGTGAATCACAAATTGAACACACGAAATCAAGTATAAGGTAATCAACAGATTGAAATGGAGATTACCGGCAAAGATTCAATTTTAGCAGTTGAGGTTGAAGAATCAAGATCCGTACCAAAATCAGAAGGAATCCATGAATCCAAGAACACAAGTGAGAAAATAAAATTTCATACCTAAGAATCATGCTTGATTCTGTTTGAAGACGTAGCAGGTATCTAAAAACGAAACCCTAATTTCTACCAAAAACATCCAGTAACTAACTATATACCATAAACTCCATGAAACTTTAGAATCAAGATCAGAAGTAGCAGCAGCAGATGAGTTGAATGGTGGTGGTGGTGATGAAATCGCAGGAATCGCCAAGGATCGGTGTTGTGAAGCTTTCCCCTCGATGATACCATAGTAACTTTTGAAATCCTGATGCCTACATTGCTCCGGTTTAATTCAATTGAATTGATAAGAAAGATAAATCTTGCAGAATGGTTCAGTGAGTTTATATACTCAACTGTTGCAACTAGAACCGACACTCTCACGTGTATCTTACACACTTACATAATAAAACCTCACCTGACATCTCATTCACACACACTCATATTATTTATTAGCATGAGAGTGTGAGTATGTGAGTGTGTTGTGCACACGTGTACGTAAAGTGTATGACTGAAGAGAATTAGTCTTATAAATACTTAAGTCTGTCATGTAATCTTTCTAATCAATTAATTCAATCCTTTAAGTAGTGTAGATATCCAATGTTATTAATTTGATGTATCTTACGTGGATAACACCTCACCCATGACACTGAGTTTCCGGTATATCATCGTGCAACTTCATTAGCTGGAGAGGAGTACCAATGTCAGATCTATGCGTAGTACTCCTCTTGACAGAATTAGTTCTTGGATATATAGTGGTGGTACATGTTTGTATGTATGTCTTCTAAATCCAGTTCCACATTCTTCTTACTTAAGGTAAATTTGGAGTATCTTTTACCCATATATCCTCTGCATCACCATGTCCTTTCTCACTATTGTCATACACGAGCCAGCTGGGCAAAGTCTAGTCCGATACTTTTAAATCTTCTTTCTAAGAAAATTTTAAACTTGTGTATGACCAACCTATTAAAAATTAAAATTCCCCTGAATATAGAGTCTGCAACACTTGTCCCCAAAAAGAAAATTAGTCACTGCTGAATGACCAGCAACATACATGATATCACAAGTTGAAGATGTCCAAATTATTATTTTGTTATTCCCTGCATTACGAAGACATACAAATTAAGACCAACAGCAGGGGGTATGGCTCCTGAACCACTCCAAGTATTGCTAACCATAAGTTGTGCAAACTCCCCATCCTGAAACTCAAATCGAAAGTGCAGTCCTCGAGTGGGATTGCCTTTCAAATTATACAACTACTAGTACAAAGTGCAGTCCTAGCTCGCATGTAACTTCGTATATAACTTTATTGTAAAATAAAAAAAAATAAAGCTAAGAAGCATTGAATCACTGAACAAATACTAGGGGAAAAATGTTTTTTATATATTTTTGGAACTGCATCATACGTACGGCTTCCTACGTACCCATAACTGTTATGAGAACAAGCACAACGGAGTTCCATTACAACTGCTTGACAATAACTATAATATTTTTACTTTCAGTTACATGTCTTCATGGCTTCAACATTGGCTTGAGCATCAACATAATCCCTGGTTCATCCGTATAGTGGTCTCGATAAACTCTGGATCACCATCCAATAGTTGTCTTCTTTTGTTGGACATCATCTTGTAAGAGTAAGTCCGTCAAGTTGAGGCTTGGAAGATAATCATGCTGATTAGTTGGTAACATGGCATAATCTTGGACTCCCAATGAAGAATCACCGTTAATAGTATCAACTAGTTCTTGAACAACTGAGTATTTATCTGGGGGAGTAGTAGTATTAAGATTATCTTCAGCGGTTGGTACTACTGGCGGTACCAAACAATCATCAAACGAAAAGAAGCATTCCTCCAAATCCAGCATTGAGGGTGATAACATTGTTGGTAGTGGCAAACATGGATCAATTTTCTTGGTTGTTGGTGGTGGTGATGATGGAACCCATGCTGCTAATGATTCTGCTCACTGTAAAGTGGTTCTCCCTCTTTAAACATGAAGTCTAATATATCTGTTACTTCTGGTATAACCCATTCTGATGATTCTTCGTTACTGGAAAGTGGTGCTACCTCTGTACCCATGAACTCTGATATATTTGTGTCTGTTGGGGGTGGTGATGGAACCCATGCTGCTGATGATTCTACGTTACTGAAAAGTGGTGCTACTTCTGCACCCATAAACTGTGATATAGTTGTTTCTGCTGGCAGTGGTGATGGAACCCATTCTGATAATTCTACGCTATTGAAAAGTGGTGCTACCTGTTGGAATTATTGATTTTGAATAGATACTATAACTTGGTATATTATATGAACTCAGAGGTTACAAGACTTTTTTCTTATTCCAACTCTTAGGTTGGTAACATACTTTTATAGTAGGCAACATACACTATTACCATACTTAACTAGATTACATTGACTCTATATTATTCTGAATATTAATCTCCTTGATTCCTGCCTTTACTCTTGTATACAGGATTTCCTTATGATAAGGAATTAATTTCAACATTCCCTCTTAATTCCTTACGGTAACTTTCATCAAGTCTCTGAAATACTGATGATTATCTTTTGGAAGTGCTTTTGTGAAGATGTATGCCACTTGATCATTCGTGCTACTGTACTTCACCTCGATCTTTCCTTTCTCCACGACATCCCTAATAAAGTGATGTGTGATTGCAATGTGCCTTGCACGACTGTGATGAACTGGGTTCTTTGTCATGGCAATAGCTGACTTGTTATCACAAATTATTGGAATAGCTTCTACTTGTTTTTCTCCAACATCCTTTAGTATACGTTTTAACCATATTTCCTGTGACGTTGCTAGTGCAGCTGAAACATATTCCGCCTCAGCAGATGATTGTGCCAATGTTTCTTGCTTCTTTGATGACCACGCAATTATACCTGAGCCAATAGTAAATGCATAGCCTGAAGTGCTTTTCTTGTCATCAACACATCCGGCCCAATAGCTATCACATAAACCAAGCATCTTTACCCCTTCTACTCCTGTATTATTTTCATACCAAATACCAAGATCAAGTGTACCTTTGATGTATCTCAGAACTCTTTTTGCAGCTCCGAAGTGAATTTGACTCGGGTTGTGCATGAACCTTGACAACAGACTTATTGCATACATTATTTCCGGTCTGGTAGATGTCAAGTAGAGTAAGCTTCCTACCAGGCTTCTATAGAGAGACGCGTCCACTTCCTTGCTTCCATCTTCTTTGCTTAGCTTTTCTTTTACCTGTAGAGGAGTGCATACATGATTGCAATCTTGCATTCGGAATTTTTTAAGAAGAGATTTTGCATACTTCTTTTGAAAAATAAGTACTCCCCCTTATTCTTGATAAACTTCAGTTCTTAAGAAGTGATACAGTAACCCTAGTTCACTCATCTCATAACGTTTCTTCATATCAGTCTTGAATTCTGAGATCACTGCTTCATCATTGCATGTGATCACCATGTCATCCACATAAAAAGAGATAATGAGAATTAATGACGTACCTTGTTTCTTGATATACAGCTCGGCTCATTCTTACTTCTTTCGAACCCTTTGTTTTTATAGTAACCGTCAATCTCATTTTACCAGGTACGCGGTGCTTGTTTGAGCACGTAAAATGCTTTCTTCAACCTGTACACTCTATTTTCTTCTCCGGGTATCACAAATCCTTGAGGCTGTTCCACATACATTTCTTCTTTTAGTGTTCCATTCAGAAACGCTGATTTCACATCAAGTTGATGCAACAACCAGCCCTTTTGTGCTGCCAGAGATATGAGGACACGGATTGTGTCATGCCTTGATACAGGAAAGAAGCTTCTTCGAAGTCGATTCCGGGTTGCTTTGAATAACCCTTAGCAACCAGCCTTGCTTTCTCTGTGGAGTTGAGTCCGTTGAAAAGGACTGTGAGGTTGATGCTGAGCTCGGTTGTGGACTTGGTTGTGGGCTGTTTGTCGGAGACCTGGGTTCTTCATGAGCATTGTCTTCTTCTTCTTCTTCTTCTTCGTCCGAAGATTCATCACAGGATACAGGGATACTTGGCCTCTCCTCGGTCAGAACTTGAGCTTGCTTCTGCCAATCCCAAGTTGATTTTTCATCAAATATTACATCACGGCTGATCACTAGCTCCCTCTTCTTTAAGTTGTAGAGTCTGTAACCTTTTGATTTCAAATTGTAGCCCATGAATATGCATTTTTCACTTGTTTGGTCGAGTTTTCTTCTGAGTTGCTTCGGAACGTAAGCAAAACAGATGCACCCGAACACTCTTAGATGATTTACATACGGCTTCTTTCCGCTTCATGCTTCAACTGGAGTCTTGTCATGGACTGCTTTTGTTGGACACCGGTTCAGCAAATAGATTGTTGTGGATACAGATTCTGCCCAGAACAACATGCGCAAACCTTTCTCATGAAGCATCGACTTTGAAATCTCTTCCACGGTTCTATTTTTTCTTTCTGCTACTCCATTCTGCTGCGGGGTGTAACCTACAGTTAACTGTCTTTCCAAGCCAATATCTTCACAGAAATTGTTGAACTCGTTGGAGTTGTACTCGCCACCTCGGTCACTTCGCAACACTTTGATTAAGTGCCCGCTTTGTCTTTCAACGCACTGCTGAAATTTCTTAAAAATAGAGAACACATCCGACTTCTGTCTCATAAAATACACCCATGTCATTCTTGAATAGTCATCAATTAATGTAAGAAAATACATGTTGCCACCCTGAGATGGTGATGGCATTGGACCACAGACATCGCTGTGAACTAGCTCCAACGGTGCTTTGGCTCGCCACACCTTCTCTTTCGGGAATGCATCTCTATGATGTTTTCCGAGTGCGCATCCTTCACAAACTTCCTTCAACTCTTGAATTGTTGGAAGTCCATACACCATGATATTTTTATGAAGGTTCTTTAGACTTTGAAAATTCAAGTGTCCGAGCCTACTATACCATAGCCAAGAGTCAGCAACCACTTCGGCTTTAAGAGAAACATTGTTGTAAGAGAAAATAAGAGGGAAACTCATATTTTCCTCCATCTTGACCTTTGCTACTTCACGCTTTCTTTGATCAAGAATCTTACAGGCGAGGTTCTCAAAGTGGACAGCGTATCCACGTTCTAACAATTGTCCAACACTCAACAAGTTTTGTGCTAAGTCAGGTACAAGCAGCACATCTTGAATAGCTTTTCTTCCCTTCTTCGTTTCTACGGAAATTGTTCCCTTTCCTTATGCACCAACCGAGACAATATTTCCCATCTTCAGCTTGGAATTGCAGGTTGAATCAATCTATTTGAAGATGCTTTTGTTGCTGGTCATATGATTGCTACATCCACTATCAATGAACCAGACTTCGTTCTTCTGTTCTTTGGCTACTTGACAGGCGTAAAATATGTACTCATTGCCTTCTTTCTCTTCTATAAAATTTGCTTGCTGATTTTCTTTTAAGTTACAGTCTTTTCGGAGATGACTAAACCTCTTGCACTTGTAACATTGTAGTTTATCTTTAAACCAACACTTTCTCTCATCATGCCCGTTTTTCTGACAGATTCCACACCTTGACAATGTGGAAACTTTGGTGTTTCTTCTGGAAAAATAGCTTGTAGCTCTTCCACGACCTCGTGCATAGCGACCTCTTCCTCTTGTGGTTCCTCTACCATGACAGGATTCTTGAGTTGAGTTCCTCTCTTTATTTCTTGAGACAACATTGAGCTTAGATTGAAAGGCACTCTCAATGGTTTTTTCTGTGTGCAAATTCTGTCTCTGCTCAAATGCTTTAATAGAACCCATCAGTTCTTCGACATCCAAAGTTTCAAGATCTTTGGTCTGTTCTATAACGGCAAAATTGAATCATATCTTTCAGGCAAGCTGATGAGAATTTTCTCAACAATTCTTTGATTGGTAATTGTTTCTCCATACGTATTCATCTGATTTATTACGTCCGTGACTCGGGTGAAATAATCTTTTAAGAGCTCGGAATCCTTCATCTTCAAGTTCTCGAAATCCCTTCGTAAAGACTGAAGCTTTATGGTTTTGACTTGGGAACTTCCTCTATATTCCTGTTCAAGAATATCCCACGCCTCCTTTGATCTTGTAGTGTTGATGATTCTTGGAAAAATAGTTTTCGTGACTCCTTCTTGAATTAAGAGAAGAGCTTAAGCATCTTTCTTGATGTTCGCCTTTAATTCCTTGGCTTCACTGTTTGATAGGGTTTCTTTGTCTTCCGGTCTTCAAAACTGTCCTCTACATACTCCAAGATATCCTGTGAGATGAACAATGTTCTCATTCTCACACACCAGAAATCGTAATTTTCTCCATCGAATTCTGGTACATAACTTTGCTTGTCGTCTTTGCCCATTATTCCCTAGGCTCTGATACCAATCTGTTGGAATTATTGATTTTGAATAGATACTATAACTTGGTATATTAGATGAACTCAGAGGTTACAGGACTTTTTTCTTATTCCAACTCTTAGGTTGGTAACATACTCTTATAGTTGGTAACATATACTACTACCATACTTAACTAGATTACATTGACTCTACATTATTCTCCTTGATTCCTGCCTTTGCTCTTGTATACAGGATTTCCTTCTGATAAGGAATTACTTTCAACACTACCTCTGCACCCATAAACTGTGATGTAGTTGTTGTTTCTGCTGGCAGTGGTGATGGAACCCAAGCCATTGGTGGTTCTATAGGGGGCATTATTGTATCCATTGAGGGCGATGATGACATAGTTGTTTGTTGTCTCTTTGCTGCAGGTTGTCGACGAATATCCGGTTTTTGTTGTTGTTCTGGTGGTACTGCATCGACTAACATGAGTATTTTGCTTCTAATCTCACACAGAACATACTCCGGACCCGTCTGTAGTTTAGAATATAAAAATATTAATCAATAAATCAGAACTAATCCAGAATACGTAATAATTATATAGGTAGCTAGAGGTGTTAATACATACCTTAATATTGTTCTTTATGTAATAATCAGGGAATACTCATGCATGATCCAGTGGCCCTTCTCAAGTTTCACTTGACTCGGCGTCTTTCCCTAGACCGGATTCCACTTGAAGGTATACATTCTGTTCTTTCCTATTGGTCTTTGTTTCTTAATATCATCCTGAGCAAATAAGAGTTTACCCTTATCTTCTGCATTCCATGATCCTTCTCCGCAAATTGATTAATTGACTCATGATTTTAACCCATTGTGAGTGACCCAGTGATGTGGCAACATCATGCATGTGAGAGAGAATGTATTGAAGGATGAAAGAGAATGTATTGAATGCTGAGATGTTGCCACATGATGGTTCACTCACAATGAGTTCAAATCATGAATCAATTAATCAGGCTTCTCCTTCTCCCGTACTTCGTTTAACATTCGTACCGTTTGAATTCATCTTTACTATGGGTGTGAAAAAATAGGCTTGGTTTCTTTGAATCTCTTGAAAGAGAAGTAGGGGATTGACATAGTGGTATATGTTTTTGTGAAGTATGAACCAACTTACAGAATCCATGTGAAAAAATAGGCTTGGTTTCTTTGAATCTCTTGAAAGAGAAGTAGGGGATTGACATAGTGGTATATGTTTTTGTGAAGTATGAACCAACTTACAAAATCCATGTCCAGTTGATTATGCACCTTTGGGACTAAATACTCATTGATTAGTTGGCTGTCTGTTTGGCTGAAATTTGTAACCAGGAGGTAAATATGCTTTATTAAACACCATCTAGATCGCCTGTAAATTGTAGAACATATATCATATAATTAACCCAAAATATAAAGACTGAAATACTTCTTAATATAATCGATGATAATATATCATCCATAATAATATATAAACCCTCTCCTTAATCACGTACTAGAAAAAACTGATATTTTTACGTTGAAGAACATTAGTACATAAAAATAACCCTGAACAAGAAAAAGCTTAAGAAAAAAGATTTGGATATATCATGAAGCTTAAGAAAATCAAATTACTAGGAATTAAAGAATAATAAAAATCGATCAAAAGAAAAATACTAACCAAAGAAAATAAAAAGAAACAGACCTTAAGAAGATACAAAATTACTAACCTGAATCTTGTTATCTCTCTTCTCTCTCGCTCGATCTCTAGCAGCAATTTTTTATCACCCTAGCTTTACAGAATCACCGAGCTACTTGTATATTTATAGTGGTTTGCGATCTAGCGGCAGAGTAAGCTATAAAAGCTTGAGCCTTAAAGAAAGGCAAATATGCTTCCTAATTTTTCATTAACCAATCATATGCATGCATAAGGAAAAGCTTCCAAAAATAAAATTCCCTTAATTAATCCACCTCCAAACCCTAACTACATGTGTAAATTGGGTCGTGCAGATAGATCTGCATACGATCTACGTGCTCACTCGGATAAAAGTGGTACTCCCCTTGTTGCTCATCAAAAGTTTTCAGCACCAAAAGAAGTGGAGAAACTGGTTATTACTCCAGTAAAGAAGGAGATGGGTCTTGCATTCAAGGGTAACCAAAAGAAATAGTTGAAGCATTAGAGGCCATGGTGGAAAAAAAGGCTATGGAAGTGAAAGCAGCTTTGGAATTAAAAGGGGAGGTGGAGTTCCAAGTCTGCACTCTAGGGAAAGCTGTAACCATCAAATCAAGCATGGTTTCTATCTCCAAGGAGATAAAGAAAGAACATCAGAGAGTCTTCACACCATCTGTGATCGAGCCATCTTTTGGTATTGGGCAAATAGTTTACTGCCTCTTTGAGCATTCATTCTACACCAGACCAGAGGATGAACAGTTGAATGTGTTTCGTTTCCCCCCTGTTGTAGCTCCCATCAAGTGCACAGTCTTTTCCCTTGTTCAGAATCCAGAATACGAGGCAGTCGCCAAAGAAATTTCAAAATCACTAACTGCTGCTGGAATCTCCAACAGAATTGACATAACAGGCACAACAATAGGGAAACGATATGCAAGAACAGATTAACTCGGTGTACCATTTGCAATTACTGTTGACACAACAACAACAGTGACTATCCGAGAAAGAGACAGCAGGGATCAGATCCGTGTCGAAATCGATAAGGTGGCACGTGTGGTGCAGGATGTTACTGATGGAGTAAGAACTTGGGCAGATATTCAATCGGAGTACCCATTGCATCCTATTCAAGAAGATGAATGATTCACCATAATGGATCACTATTAAGCCATTTCATACTAGTCGGACCAAATTTCCGTACCGAGCCAGAGAAAGATACTCATCAATTTACATCAGAAGCTCGAGATAACTTCTTAATTTAAACTGTTATTTTTTTGAACCTATTTTTTTTTGTAAGTTTTCGTAATATTATTATGTTTAGACTTAGTTATGTACTGAAACAGATGATTCAAAAGTTCAAGGAAATGTTCTTTTCATTACTCTTGATCAAAGGTTTAACAAGCTACATTTAAGTAACACATCCAACGGAACAACTTCTATTGCTTGTTCATGTGCTTCAAAGTTTGAAATACTAAAATCTAACTTCATTTAGAAGAGCAAATGGCAGAGGGGACTTGCTACGAAAGCAAAATACCTGTTTCAACTTATATTTTATCAACCAAGTAACATGCAAGAGAATTAATCGGCTTCTCCCTATCAAGATGTCTTACATCCCTGCGCCTAATCTTGATTCTTACCAAGTATTCTGCAGGAACCCAGGCAAAACTGAGCATGGGAGTTGCCCCTTCTTTATCATCTGAATTTCTCAGTTCGACCGACTTTTTCACCCATCGAGGATGATAGGTAACTTGGTACCAAGCAGAAGCCTTCTGTTCATACATAGTGTTCTTCTCACCTTCTGTGAGATTCTGAGAATCCTCCCCCAAGTTTCGGAAAACACGTTTAAATTCCCTCCTTACAGAATTGTAAGCATGCTTTAACTTTTCTTTAAGTTCTCCTTGCTTCCTGCTGTTGTATTTCGGCATTGACCAAACATGCCCAGTAACCACCTCTTGCTCAGACTTCACGTTAAATTGCTCTAAGAGAGCATTTAACTGCCCATCGTATAGACACTTGCGGTCCCATGCTTCCCTGATGAAATCTGCAGAACCCGGAATATCAAGATCCGCGTCATAGGGTATGTCCTCCACTTGAGATACTGCCAATGTATCCTTGTCAGAATCACCTATAATCATGTCAGGTGAATCTTTAATCTTACGGTAAAGTTTGCCCAAAACCTTCTTAGACTTGTATGACTGGAAATCTTCCTTCCCCATGAAATCTGGGTACATCTTAGGTTTAAGCTCTTGGGGCATGGTCACGACTTTCCCAGTTTTTGGAAAGTCAACAGCTGTGGCTGCAAGTTTGGCCAATTTAATACACTTCTCATCCATGGCTCCGTATTCGCTCTGATCAGCATGTACAACATGAGCATTGCAAATGGTTCCAAGCTTTTCATTCACCATGTTCTTGACGAAGAAGTCTACAATATCCTATTAAAACAAATAATCAGATGATTAGGATTCCTGCTGCGAAGGTCACATTAGTATAAGCTGTTAAGCTAAGATGGGAACCAAAATTATCAGGAGCTCAAATCTTCAATATCTACGACATTTATAAGAGTAATAATACAAAAATGAAGGAGATCCATGCAAAGCTGTTTTGTGGAACTGAATCATCCCAACTCTTAATCTTCCATAGGCAATCAAATATCATTGATCTATAATATTTATGAGTTTATATGTACATGACATTGATCAATAAACCTAGATAACAATGTGTTCATCTTAACCAGAATACTTCTGTCTAGACTCTAGAACAAAAGGTCATGAAAATGAAATCTCTGATTGATGTGCAAACAAGAAACAAATAAATTTATTTCCCATAATGTTAATTAGACACAATAGATGCTTCTACCTATCTTCTATGTAACCAGATAAGTGCTCCTACAGCTACGAGGTGACTGACAGTTGGGAGCAATTGTGAACAAACGTTGATTGCAAAGTAATGAAGAAGACAAAGGTTAATTGGAAACAGTGAAGTTCAATAACTAGTAACAGTTGAAAGATCTGAACTAATATACTGTGAATGCTAAAATAGAACAAAACATTATCTAGGGACATATAATTAAAGAAGATCAGATGGTTACCAAATGATTGACAGGACGCTGAAGTTTTTGGGTTTCGCCAGGGGAATAATCCATCGGTATCCAGCTCCTTTTGCTTGGAGGTATAAGATTTTCATCCCAAGTCACAAAGTAAAGATCGCCATCCAGGTCACTTCCTGATGCCTCATTTGCATGTGGCCTATCACCCTTCTGAGGGAAAACCAGACAATCAACAAGATGGTGCAAGCCTGGGTTATCAACAGCTTCAAGAATTCGAATGTCCCCTGGATGAAGGCAAGGATTCTTAGCTATTACCACTGTGCCTTTGATTACTTGCAGATCCCTCTTGGTGCCCGAAAACCCAAGACCATGATCTGAAAAACAATCTTCCAGTGAAGGTGTTGACGACTGGATGAAGCACTGGCCCTGTTCAAGGAATCCTAATTCATCAAAGCAGCCCATTAACCACCTTCCTTGAGGAACAAATATCCTAGTTTTGTCCAATAGACCCCTAAACTGGGCGGCTCTTATAGCAGTGAGCATCCCTCTCAAATGAGGCTCCGTTTGAGGCTTAAAACCAGCACCTAACATCATTGCTGCAGTATTTCCTTGCTCGGCACAGGATGATGTAAGAACATCAAAGGCAATATCAGTGTTCTCAAGTATATGACATAGTTTGTAAACCATAGTCTCTTGCATTATCGAGAAAACGCTATCTGGAACACCCAAGGCTGAAAGGAGGATAATAATCTGTCGGTTAAGAAACCCTGGTTGAAACCTGGTCCATGACACAATTTCGAGGATTGAGTGCTTAGATTGAAATTTGATCATACTTGATCTAATAGAGAGGCGAAATTCGTCATCTTTTTCCGGCCAACAAGCAACAACCCCTTTGCATCCAGCAAACCTAATCTGATAGGCACAAGGTGGGTTGGAGGTCAATTGTAATCTCTCTGCAACTTCCTTTGCGAGATTAGGTGTTAGCTTGCCAATCCCATCAGAGAAAACATACCCATTTCTCTCAATATCTGGAAGATTTCCATTGACCTGCTCAAACGGAACCTCAACCGTCGCATAAGTCGACGAGAAGCACATCCCCATACGAGCTGTACACTTTGCTACATTTTTGTCTGTGAACTTTCCCATCCAGGTCTTAATGTCACTTACTTTGATTTTCGCACCTTCTGCAAAAAACCAGGCAGAACGATCTCTTAATTGATTAGATGAAAAGGCGAGGAAGGAATACTTTCGACCACATAAGTAAAACCCATCTTTTAAAATTGTCTTCACCCTGTTAAACACCAGTGTTTTCTGGGGAAAGGAATTTTTCGTCATATCCCTCACAATAGGAGCGACATAATATGTGAGAACATTAGAATTGAGCTGCTGTAAACCTTCATCCATGAATGTAACTCTTAAGAACCTGTCTGCATAGTCTCTATATTTTCTGAGAATCCTATTGGAAAGCTCTACCTCTGGAGGAAGACAGTATGCTTTTGTTGGAGAAATTATCAATCTCCTCACTTCAGCACTATCTTCAAGACCCTTAACGCTCTTTATCATTTTAGGGTTCTTTAGAAGCCGGATTTGGACTGCTCGCAGTCTCTCTGCAGGGTCAAATACTGGTTTCTTACTAGAATAGATATATGTAAGTGCTGCAACGTTCACCTCCCTCTCGCGGCTTCTGAGTAACTCAAAGAATCTGTCAGACAACTGGAAATGACTGAAAATACCCTTGTGAATTGCTGCATTCACCAAGAACAGTAACTCAAAGCTTATCCGTTCCTCGGGATGAAAGCAGAAGAAAGGATCTGGCATAGGACTCCCAAAATCAGGTTCTTCACGAAACTTGGGTGCAGGGCAATCGTACGGAATTATTCTCCATTTTTTCAGATATTCTATGGCTTCTTTCAATTTTTTACCCTGACGTGGCGGCAAGAAGATCCTATAAGAATTACACCTACCAATCACCCTAGCAGGTGTAAAATCAGTGGTCCTGATCCAGGGGTCCTCATCATCCAACAAATCAAATGGAACTGTGGCATGGATGTCATCATCAGCAGTTCGATAGTAGAGTAATGGAGATGATACAAGCTGCAACTCCATTATCCATGACAACTGGTCCATATAATTCCTTACCTCATTTATATCTCTCACAAAGAACTCCGTCTTGAAATCACATTTTAGTATGGCATGCTGAGATGTGCCTTTAAATGAGAAAGCAGTCTCCTTAGTAAAAATGATTTTGCAGGAGCCATCAAATGGATCAATAAAAAAATCAGCACCTTTAGGGGGTCCCTTCCAACCAATTAAGAACTCATCTCGACTAACTCGAGTACCAATCTCAACACCGACTCCGCGGAATGTAAAAGGATTTATCTCCTTCCGTCTAGAATTCATGAGAGACGAACTCTCAGGTCCCAAATTCACCATTAGTAATTTCCCGTTTAACTCAAGCTGATTTCGCCCAGCTTTATCAAAGATGCTGGTTGCAGAATCAGGAGATGCAAAATGCACAAATGCATGGGGTTCCACCCTCTCAAAGTTATCATTCAACTTGAGATCCCTGGTGTTGGTGATATCGAAGTTCAGTAATGACTCTGGCGGTGTCCATGATTTCTTTAATCTACACCTCCAAGTGATTCCAATTTCCTTTTCTATAAACTCCGCAAGCTCTTTTGCTGTAACAACTTGGTCAAAACCACCAAGGCTTACCTGAGTAATAATCAGGTCTTTCTTATTATCCCTTTCAAATCCAAGCGATCCCATACTTGTTGCAACTATTTTCTCAATTTAAACTCTTGCGCCTCAAAGTGATAGAGTAGTCCTTTGTTAACAGATAACAATTCAATGCTGCTACGAAACAAGAACCTTGATTAGAAGAGTTCTCAAGATACATACAAAAAAGAAGACAAAAAAAGAAACGCACAAAAAAAAAAACAGAAAGTAGAACAAAGCTTTTAGGTGTCATGGAACACTAAATGATAATCATTATCAAACTAGAGAAAATAAAGGTAAAGCCAACACAAAGTAAAATGTTGTAACTTCGGCATAGTATTCCACTACAAGGAACAAAAAAAAAAACACGATGGAGAAGACCTCATCATCATTTTCCCATATGCACAAAATCTAAGAGTACACACTACATGACAACCACAAAATGCAACTGAGAGACAAAATACGGATGCTTCAATATAAACATAATCATTCCGTAAATCATATGTGCATTTCACTAACCAGGGTCTAGTTTCAAATCCCATTCATAGTAACTTAGTCTGTATAACCAAATGAAAGTATGTTCAGTGTTATGATCATATCATGTATTACTGCATTACCAGAAAACGCTGTCATTTCGCAACAAAACAATGAAAAACAGAAGTTACAAAGCATAAACTCTATAATCATTCAAGTTAAATTACAAAACCATCACACCCCCACATTCTAAACAACAAAAATTTAAAATCCTCAAATGGTACAATGAATCTTACACTATTTAACAGAATACAAATCTTTCCTAGAGTTCAATCCAACAAAAAAGAGAACAAACTTTAGCATAATTTCTCAGTAAACTAACATAATCCCTTGATCAAATTTCAAAAAATCACCACCCAAAATTCATGGAAACCTATAACAAAATATCCCCACCCTTGACACAATTTCGCCCAAATTTAACACAAAATTCAAACTAAATTGTTACAATCATTGGAATTTTACAACAACCAACGAGAATCATACAAAGACGAAAATAAAAACAAACCCTACTAACCTTAGTCATACATTAAGAAAAACCCTAACTCTTAGAAACCTTACGCATTCGCCATTATGTGAAACTCTTGGTGATTAAACTTAAAAAATCAATGAAGGAATGGATTTCGCAGAGGAAATCTGAGTGTGAAGTGAGAATTAAATGAGGGAATATAATAAACTGGTTTGTTCCCGCGGGATAATCATGCGTTTTTTACTCAACTTCGTTGTCCACATTCTACTGCTTTGAGTTTGTCTTCTTTTTTTACTATTTGATTTTTACTGTTCACTTGTTCCTTAATCCTCGCAACTTGGGCCGCACAAAAAACCGAAAAACCGACAAAACCGTACCGAACCGAGTCGAACCGAATATCTAAATGGTGATGAACGGTTACGAAAAAAAAACGATTAATTTTGGTTCGGTTTTGATCCTACCCTAGAACCGAACCAAAAAAACCGAAAAAACCGATTAATAATAGCCATTGGATTCAGAGGGTTTTTAGCCGTTGATCTCTAACCCTAATATATAAAAAGAAAAAACCTAGATTTGTTTCATTCTTTCTTCCTGCGCCTCTCTCCAAAATGGTTAAAAAAAATGGTTACTACATAATGATGGCTAAAATCCTACCAAAAGGTTTCGTACTCTGTTCATTTGCTAGTGCTTTCTGGGTGCTCGTACGGTAGTATAGATTTTCATTTTTCCGGTATACAGTCTGTTTTCCAAAGATGAAAGGATTAGTGTAATCATATATAAGCTAACAAGCTGAAGCATTTGAAGTTTCAAACTACTACGTGATATGAGATGTACAGCGTAAAAAATTGAGACTGAACGTAGCCAAATATCAACTATTATTCATCCAGATTTTACCAATCAGTTGATGACATGGAACTGAATTTCTGCAAGTCCAACTTACTAGTAGTTAGATCTTACATCGTTTAATTTTAGTGTTCTCGTTTGGTTTATGTTTCTTCTAGTAAAGGTCTTGGAAAAAAATGGTAGAAATGGATTAGGAAGGAATAATGTGTGAATGGAACATGAGTTGGTTGTTTTATTAAAAAAAAATCTAAAAAAATCGGTTAAAACCGAAACCGAAACCGAGACGGTTAAAACCGAACCGAACCAAAAAGCTTAATGGTGACACTCGGTTTTCAAAACCGAAAAACCGAGACTCTCGGTTTTGGTAATGGTTAGGACAAAAACCGAACCGAAACGAGCCATGTGCACCAGCTTTGGGTGTCGATCAGTTTGATGGGCGAAACCCGAATGAAATCAAATCCAAGAGTTCATTTTTCATTTGGTGGCAAATTCGAATATCTGTTGGAGGCACTTGTTCTAACACAGTATTGAAATACATTCAAGAGAATTTGGGTTGGGGTCTCGGATTTGGCATTCTGTGCATTTCATCTATAGTGGCACTTGTTAGTAAATTAAAGAAGCATGACACGTGGAAGAAGATCAAGTTA
>JAJJMC010032493.1:27091-45911 GCA_023531435.1 Papaver californicum | reverse complement strand
AAAAAATAGAAAGAAAAACCAGAGAAAGGGAGGGAAGAAATTTTTAGATATCGAGGAAGGAAAACGATCGAGAAGGCAAAAGATAGTGAAGAAACAACAAATTCTAGAAAATATGTCTCAAGACGCGAATTCTGGGAACCAAAATAGTAATGAAGGCTCGGAAAATAGACAAGAAGAAGGGAGTGATTCAGGACAACAACAAAGCATTGAGGGAAATCATACCCCAAGTCAAGAATTAATGTCAAATACTGTGGTTCAGAATTTCTCTTCAGATCATGAGAGTTCTCGAAGAAAGACACGACAAATACAGGACCTATTAGAAGAAATAAAGGAAATAAGAAAGGGACAAAGAGCAAGCAACCATCGAATTGAGTTACTAGCAACCGAAAATCAAGTTTTAAAAGATGTAATTCAGCAAGAACAAAGACCAACTGTGACTAGAGTACGAAATCAGGAGCCAACGTCGAGTAGACAAATATCATGAACAGCGGAATCCAGATCAAAGAATAGTGTTAGCAGGATCGACATCTCGGGTAAGAAGACAACAGGAAAGTGACTTTCAACGAACCCAATGGGAAACATGTTTGGAAGCGATGGAACAAATGAAGGAGGAAATTAAAGGATTAAAAAATAAAGAGGGGGGAAGGATAGAAGAGGTATTGAAAGAAGCAAAGCGAACACCGTTAGCGCAACATTTAACGCGCGTATCGTTACCAAGAGAATATAATATTCCAGTGTTCGAATGTTACGATGGAACCAAGGATCCAACATCGCACTTAAAGTATTATAACCGAGTAATTTCGCGATGGGACGATCATGAAGCGATCATGTGCAGATGTTTTCCGTCAAGTTTAACAGGGACAGCATTATTGTGGTACGACAGATTACCGGAAAATTCTATCAATAATTATGCACAATTGGTCAGAAAATTTTTAGAGGCATACATGTATAACAGACCAATTGATTCAGGGGAGGACAGACTTTATTCTTTAATGTCATGGCCAGAAGAATCGATCCGATCATATACAACTAGATGGCATTCAATATGTCAAGCAATAGGTGATTTAGACCCAATGACAGCTATAAACCATTATAAATTGGGGATTGTAGATCGGAAGAGTCAGCTCTTTGTTGAAATCCATCGAAATAATCCAAAAACTGAAGGCAAATTGAGAGAAATAATAGAAACATGTGCAAGACTCCAAGATATACAGGATCAAGGATCGAGAATTAATTCTGAAAATCAAGGAAATACAAGGAGAACAAATTCAGTTGAAGAATTACCAGAACAGAAAAGGAAATGTCTTCCAAAAGTTGAATCAAAAGGATTAAAACATCCTCGACAAGGGAATGGAAAAAATTTTGCTCAACAATTTCGAGAAAGAACTTTTACCAAGCTTAATATTTCATATTTCAGGTTATTCAACATTTTGAAGAATCGACCAGGTTTTCAATGGCCAATAACAAAGGGAAATCAACCAGAACATACACAACATTCCAAAGACTATTGTGAGTACCATAACTACAAAGGGCATACAACAAACATCTGTAGAAATTTTATAGCATTGGTACAAAGAATGGTCGATGCTGGAGAATTGAAGGAATTTGTTCAAAAGATTGAACCATCAGAGAAATATGATGAAGGCAAAGCAATACATATTCCATATAACAAACAGACAATTAATATGATTTCATGTGTGGAAAAGTGTGATACGGATTTGAATGTAGCAATCAACAAGAAATTGAGCAAGAGAATTCGGAACCATGAGGCCTTTAGAGTTCAAGGAAGGCAAGTAGAATTATGGGAGGATTGGATGGCACATCCATTAACATTTTCTGCACAAGAAGTAAATCAAGAAATTGAAATGCATAATGACCCTCTTGTGTTGACGTTATTGATATCTGGTTGGAATGTCAAGAAAATACTCTTGGATGGGGGCAGTTCATTAAATGTGATGTTCTACAATACATTTTGTAAAATGGGTTTCAAAGAAGATCAACTCATCACTTCACGATTTGTCATTTATGGATTTAACGGAATATCGTCCAAGCCAAAGGGAGAAATTGATCTTGAAGTTTCAGCCGGACCGATCAACATCCTGACAAGATTTAGTGTTGTGGATGCACCATCCCCGTACAATGCTATATTTGGAAGACGATGGGTTCATCAATTAAAGGGTGTAGTATCAACTTATCATCAGTATCTACGATTTCCAACACCACGAGGAGAGATGGAGATAAAGGGTGATCAAGAAGATGCTAAACTTTGTATAATGGCAGAGACAAGAATAAATGAAGAACGGGAGCATTTACAATGTAAAAAGAAAAAAGAGTCAAAAATTAAAGCAAAGGAAGAAGAAATAAATCAATACCTAGAAAAAATGCAAAAAATAAAATAGAAAGTGAAAAAGGAGAGAACAGCAAAAATCAAGAAAATTTGGAAAACCAGCCGCAAAAAGGGGCGATGTAGCAATTAAAGGGAACCCCAACTCCAATTGGGATTCCAAAACCAGTTTTCACCCCAGTAGAGCAAACAAAAATCATAAACATTGGCACCGCAGAATGCCCCAAGCAAGTGCGAATTGGGACATTAATAAAATCAGATGTGGAACAACAGATAGTCAAATTGCTCTGTGAATATACAGATGTGTTCGCTTGGAGAATAGAAGACATGCCGGGGATCGATCCCAGCATTGTCCAGCATGAATTAAAAATACATCCTGATGCAATTCCTTTTCGCCAACGGATACGAAAAGTCGCACCAGAATATCATGAACCAGTGGAAAAAGAATTAACAAAACTTTTAGATGCAGGGTTCATTCGAGAGGTACGATACCCCACATGGATTTCTAATATGGTAATTGTCCCGAAGAAGAACGGTGGAGTAAGAATTTGTATATATTTCACCAATCTAAATAAGGCATGTCCAAAAGATAGTTATCCACTCCCAAACATTGACCAGTTAGTAGATGCTGTTGAGGGACATGAGATGTTATCATTTATGGACGGACAATCTGGGTACAACCAGATAGCATTAGCAGAAGCAGATCAGGAACACACGTCGTTCTTTACGTCGCGAGGATTGTATTGTTACACTAGAATGCCATTTGGACTACGGAATGCAGGAGCGACATATCAACGCCTAGTGGATGCAATATTCAAACCATGGATCGAAAAAACTTTGGAAGTTTATGTGGATGACATGTTAGTAAAAAGCAAGTTATTTGGTGATCATTTGCGGAACCTGGCTGAGATTTTTGGTGCACTACGAAAGTATAAGATGAAAATAAATCCAGAAAAGTGTATTTTTGGTGTTACATCAGGGCGATTTTTAGGATATCTGGTTACAAAAGATGGAATTCAAGTTGATCCAGCAAAAATTCGAGCAATAACGGATATGCCATCACCAAACAGTATAAAGAGTGTACAGAAGTTAAATGGGTGTTTGGCTGCACTAAGTAGATTTATTGCAAGATCATCAGAACGATGTAAACCCTTTTTTGATGTACTTAAGAAGAAAAATAAGTTTGAATGGAACGATCGTTGTGAGCAAGCATTTCAAAGTATAAAATTACATCTTGCCACATTGCCAGCATTACAAAAACCAGAACCAGAAGAAATGTTAACTTTGTACATAGCAGCAACAGAAAATGCAACCAGTGGAGTAATGGTGCGAACGAATGAGAAAATCGAGAAACCTGTATACTACATCAGCAAGACTTTGAATTCAGCAAAAAGAAATTATACTAAGATTGAACAATTAATTTTGTCAGTGGTATTTGCTACTCAGAAGTTACGCACTTATTTTCTCACTCATTATGTTCGTATATTAACCAAAGCTCCATTGGAATCAGTTTTAAAGAATACAGGGAAGGTAGGAAGAATAGCAAAATGGAACGCTCAGCTAGAACTATACAACATTGTTTACGAGATACAAACTGCGCAGAAATCCCAAGTTCTAGCTGATTTTTTGGCAGATTTTCCAATCGAGGAAGAGTATGAAATTCAAGGACTTCCGGGGTGTGAAGAAGAAGAACCAGTAGATATCCTAGATTCAAATAGTTCACAACGATGGGAGGTTTTTGTTGATGGGTCGCAAAATAAAGAAGGGGCAGGAATAGGTATCGTGATTACAGCACCAAAGGGAGAACGTATGGTACACTCATTTCGACTTGAGTTCGAAGAGCATACAAATAACATAGTAGAATATGAAGCAGTAGTTCATGCTCTCAAACTCATTATTGAACTAGGAATAAGTGATGTAAGACTCACAAGTGACTCGCAGCTGGTGATTAGACAGATCGAGTTAAAATATCAAACGGTCAATGAGGACTTGGAACGATACAAAAATCTTGTACAAAGTTTAACAGTTTGTATTCCAAATATTATTTTTCGACATTTGTCTCGTGAAAAGAATCGACATGCAGATGCACTGGCGTATATCTCGTCCATGATAAATGACCCAAATACCAAAGCGCTAAAAATTGGGAGAATATACGAGCCATCCATAAGAGCACAAGTGTTAAATAACATAGAGGAAGATGGTATCGATGACTCAGCCATACAAAGTGCCACATCTACATCGCAACAAGAAAATGATCAACCAAGTGAGCCCGATTGGAGAGCCCCGATACATCAATATTTACAAAATAAAGTGTTACCAACAGATTCTAAAGAAGCAAGGAAAATTCAACTTAAGTCAAACAGTTACCAACTTAGAGATGGAATTCTTTATCGACATTCTTTTCTTGGACCATTATTTCGATGTTTATCACAAAAAGAAGGATTACGAATTCTCAAAGAAATACATTATGGAGATGCAGGAAACCATAGTGGAAGACGATCGCTAGCATTAAAAGCCAAAATGCAGGGTTATTATTGGATTTCGATGTTGAAAGATTCGGAAGAAATGGTTCGAAGGTGCGAAGAATGTCAACGATTTGGTAAGAAAATCAAAGCACCAGCTACGGAATTAAATTCAATACTTAGTCCATGGCCATTTGCGAAATGGGGAGTTGATATAGTCGGACCATTAGATGAAGGCACAAAGAAAAGAAAATATTTAATCGTGGCCACTGATTATTTCACCAAGTGGGTAGAAGCAAAAGCACTAGCGCGAATCAGAGACACTGATGTTTTTACATTTCTATTTGAGAATATCATTTGTAGGTTTGGGATTCCAGCAGCGATAGTCTCTGATAATGGAAAACAATTCCAGGGGAAGAATATCGATATGCTATTTGAAACATATAATATTCAGAAACATAAGTCTACACCTTTTTACCCACAAAGTAATGGGCAAGCAGAATCCACAAATAAAACAATCGCAACAAATCTGAAGAAGACATTGGATGGATATTATAATAAGTGGTGCGAACAATTACATAATACATTATGGGCATATAGAACCACGAGAAAAGCTTCAACTGGAGAATCACCATATCTTCTTACTTATGGAACGGAAGCAGTAATACCAACAGAGGTTATTTTGCCTACGACCAGAACAGAAGCATGGGAGAAAAACCTAAATTCAGATCTCATGTTACAAAAATTGGATGACTTGGAAGAAAAAAGAGAAGTGGCACTCCAAAAGATGGAGAATTATCAAAGGGGATTAGCTCGAGACTACATAAGCGTGTAAAATCCCGAAATTTTGTCCAAGGTCAATATGTCCTCCGACAAATAACAGAACACCAAAGGGACAAAAGAGCAGGAAAATTCGCACCAACATGGGATGGACCATACGTGATTCAAGTGTCGGCAGGACAAGGGTCGTACTATCTTCAGAATTTGCAAGGAGAAATTTTAAAGCATCCGTGGAATGCACAATATTTAAAGCTTTACTATCTGTGAATAACAATGCAATGTTACCACAAAAAGCAGGTACATAGACAATTAATTCATTAATTTCTTTTATAATCACTCCAACAACATCGTACCATGGAGAATATTATAATTCCATTTAATCCCGAAATATCATATACTTTGAATCCAAGAACATCATATCTTGGAGATTGTCATGATTATTAATATAATCAAAATTCCATTAATCCCGGAATTTCATATACTTTGAGCGCTCAAAATTACTCCAGGAACATCATATTCTGGATATCGTTGCGATTGACGACATAATCATATACAAAAGGTGAACATTATCCTTAGAAAATTTTATTAACAATGAAATTCTTATCAAGAAGGGGTTCCTAATTATTGGTTTATCAATTTTCAGAGTACAGTTCGGGACCAACCCTGTATCTTACCCCTGGCCCGGGTTTGTTTCGTATGTGTGGGATCTCGAACAACATGATTTGAGGTAAAAAGTACTTCAATTCATGGTACTTAGAAAATCATATGATAACCAAAAGAATTACTTAATCACATTTTCTTGTGCAGGAAATAACATTAAAGACATATCAAAAGGATGCAAAAGAAAATCAATGAAAGATAAACAAAGTACAAGATAGTGGAGTCAACAGTAAATGAAATTACAAAGGACATAATCAGATATCGGGAAGACCGGATCGAGATGGTGGAGGAGGAACTGCAGGCACAGAAGCGCGCTTACTAAGCACTGAAGGATCGGATTGTGCACGATCTAAAGCAGTATTGAAGGACATTGCAATTTTCGCTTTAGCATCCTGCCTGACCCATTGAACGAAATCACGCCCAAAGTTGATTTCTTTGTGAAGCTCTTCGATCCTTTGCTGATTTGCTTCTATTTGAGCACTAAGACACGATTTTTGATTTTTCTCTTCACTTAATTTTGCAGCTAATGAATCAATCTCTTGTTCACGAGCAGTAATTTTGGAAAGTTCAGTAGATAGTCGAGCATGTAAACTCTCAATTTTTGAGGCGCTAAGAGTCACATTATATTCAGAAGTCTTTAACTCTTGAGTAATGTTTTTCACTGAATCTTTCGCTGTATTAAGCTCAGTTTCTACTTGTATTGCTCGATCCTTAGCTTCATTAAATTTTTTCTCCAAATCTGAAAATACAGGAAAATATTAGACAAATTTTATGATATCAAGAACTATAAAATTAGGTAAACCAAAAATGTACCTCTGACAACAGATTTAAACTCTAATTCTTTTTGAGTTAGCAATTTTACAACTTCTCGATATTTTGATTCTGCTTTATTACGCCTCCAAGTGGCTAAATCAAAACTATCGTTCAGTTGAGTCAGTTTTTCTCTAACCACATTCATCTCTTTGAAAACTTCCCTTGCATGATTATTCAATTGTACCATTCTACGTTCGATCCTAAATAATGTCTCCATATTTTCCACTGGACCTAGTATAAAATTTAAATGTTTCATATAAATCAAGTAAATAAAATAGTAATTGAAAAGGTATGAAAAATAAACCTTGATTTTGACTCTGAAGATCTTGATTGTGACCTTCAATAGTTTGGAGACGATCCTGTTGTTGCTGATATTGATCATTATGTTGATGTTGAAGCTGTTGAAGTTGTTGAAGTTGTTGTTGAAGAAGATCATTTTGTTGTTGCAATTCATCATTCACTTGTTGTAAGGAGGCATTCTTCTCCTTCATCTCCCCTGATTCTTTCTTGAATATCAATCCCATCATGGTAGCTCGAGCCTTATAAAATTTCTAACCACTAAATAGACAGTCGTTACTATATTGGAGTTGGGCTAAAGCTTGTTGCGGAAGTGAATATAACGAACTATCGGAAAGAGTCAAAACTTCATTGAAGGTTGGAGGAGGCTTTACAGGAAAACTCTGCTCAAAAATATCACTCTTGGACCATGCATCCAAAGTTTTGTCCATAGGAATCGCACTAAGTGAATCCCGGAATCGAGACATGAAGCCAGAATAAGATTTGATAACCTCAGCAGTAGCTGAAACATTCCAAAGCCCTTGAGAAAGAAACCATTTATATGCTTCTTCTTCATCACCAACTAAATTAAAACCTTCACTGGAGATTCGATCGGAAATAGACTTCAAAGTAGAAGGATCGGCACTTGGAATTGAAGTATCGACCTCAACAGCAACAGAAGTAGATCGAACCAAAATTTCGGAAGGAGCGATCGATTCGAGAATTACTTCAGAAGTCCCTTCGACTTCAGGAGGGATCGAACTGGAAGGAGGGATCAAACTGGAAGAAGGGATCGAACTGGAAGGAGGGATCGAACTGGAAGGAGAGTTTTCTTCTTCAGTCCGGTCAGTAATGTTAGCTTCTTCAACAATGGCGGTATTAGCTTCAACATTCATATTTTCCACACCACCAATCGGAAGTATCTCGGCATTATCCTTCTCCGATGTATTCTCTTCTTCAACATGAGATACTTCATTCACTATATCAACAAGATCATCAATAACAATATCATCTCCCTCTTCTTGAGGAAGGCCAGAAAAAGTTTCCAATGCACCATTATCGGGTACAGGGGAATCAAGCACGAAATCAAAAGGAAGTGGAGAAACGATGTTATAAAAATTGGATGAAGTACCAGAAAGAGGTGCAACAATAGGATCGGATCGTTCCGATACCACAATTTCTGCTGGCATCGAGGAAACTGGAATAACATCGATAGGATCAGACTGATCCAATGGAAGAGCAACAATCGAGCTACCTTCTCCCTTATTCAACCTGGAAGCCATCTCTCCTACAACCTCAGTTGAGAGTTCAAGAGTTCTGGGCTTCTTCTGCTTCTTCTCTGTTGTGAGAATTAATTTTCGCTTTCCTTTACCCTCAACTGCGGGTTCGATCGATTGTTCATTCTCGACGATCTGTCTATTCTCGACGATTTTAATACCTTGATCAGGTGGAGGAGGGGGATTCCGATGTCCAAAGAAGGATCGACCTGGAATCAAAAAGGTAATAACATTTAAAAGAAGACATTAAAGATCGATACACTATATATAAAAGGAATGATATCAACTAAGAATTCCGAACCTTGAAGTCAAATTTATAATCATCAAAGTTCAATCTCCAGGGGCAATAGTTCGGGAAACAATTGCGAAGATGTTGAATTTCACTAGTAGGGATGTCACCATATACCCAAGGTCCCTCGATCAGAATAGGGGTGCGATACCATTTATAATCATGTTCTCGACGAATTCTCTCATTTGAAGGAAAGTCAGCATTGGTATATGGAGCTACCTTGATTCTGGGGTCATCAACTTCTCGAAGAAGAGGAAACCCTTGGGAGCATTTGCGAACAGGACTAACACTCCATTTAACATAATTTTTAACAGTAATACCATCACCATAAGTATTCTGGAAATTCTCAGGCGTTAATGAACACGTTCTGAAGGATCGGGAACATAACAAGTAAGACGGGTACCACCCTCACTGCGAAGGGTACATTCATCGAGAATTCGCCACCAATTACCATTATACTGTGTGATAGAACGAAGTTGAGTATGTGGAGACCTGCTGCGAGTAGCAAGAACTGTGAACTGGAAAGGGTTGTTCTTTTCATACAGAGGGAGATGAAGACCAGCTTCCAAGGCACCAACAGAAATTAATAATCTATGATGGGTATATTGAAATTTTTTCATCGAATCGTAGGTTAATATATCAGAAGCACTATCAACAAAAGAAACTTTAAATCCTTGAAGATTATGTCTTCTTTTAAATTCTTCAATATCCATAGATCGATAGCTATAAGATGACATTGACCGTTTATTCTTGGGGGCAACATGAGGGACATCGGGAGAAAAATCCCGTACGGTACGAGGTACAGCAGGAGAAGGGATAGCAAGAGATAAATCTCGACGAGAAACAGCATATCGAGATGAAGAAGACCTACTTGATCTCCTGTTTTCACCTTGATTGCTGGCAGCATCAGATTTTCTTGGAGACATATTGAAGATCTGAGCAAAAAGAAACAAAAGAAGGAAAAAATAATATATGAAGAAATTACCTAGCAATAATTACAGTGTAAAAAAGGGCCTTTTCATTCATACATAACCTTAGAATCACAATCTTTTTTACTACACCGATAGACCCTCAGCCATGAAAAGAAAATTTTGAATCAAGAAAAATAAAATTACTTACATGAAGAAAAGAAGTTAAAAACAGTCAAATTGAAGTAGAGAAGAAACCAATTAACGAGAACAAAACTCCTGAGTAGTGGGAAGATTTGAAAAGTTTAAGGAAGACAAAGTGCAATAACTAAAAAAGAAACAGCAGAAAGTTACAGGATATTTAAAGAAGAAGAATAGTAACCGCCACAAGATGGGAGAACAAAATAATTAGAAAAGATTTGATTTCATTGAAAAAAGTGTAACTGACATAATCATGTTAATACCAGCGGAAAACTCGGATAACGTGCAGAAAAGAAACTGAAAAGTTAAAAACGACAAGTCCTTCTCTATTTTTCAAAATCTCGGATCGACCGTTGGATGATTTTGTAAAAAAAAGAAGAAGGGGGCAAATTGTTAGTAAATTAAAGAAGCATGACACGTGGAAGAAGATCAAGTTAAGAAGCAACCAGATTAAAAAAGGTGAGAAACACAGGATCATTATTAAAGATATCAAATTTCAAAAAGACACGAGACGTTTCCTGACATCTAAGCGATGAATCGCATGAATGACACATAAGATCGAGAAAGATGAACACCATCGAATAAAACAAACAGCATTAAATGATAGCTGATCGGGAAAGTAAAAAGTTATTATTACTATATTATTTTAGGATCGAGAAAGTAAAATGTAATAATTACTCTATGGTCGAGAAAGTAAATTGTAATAATTACTCTATTATTTTAATGATCGAGATTACAGAAGTCTTTGAAGATAAGGAAACACGCGTCGGACATATAAAGCATCGATTCAGGAAGTAATTAAGAGTGATCTGTCATCTATATGATCGCACCAAGTAAAAGATAAAATACAAGAACGATAGATACATCGAGACAAGATGGATCGACCCAAAGAAGAATTGATCCAGAAACGATGACCAGGCTATAGAAAATGACACGTTGCATAAAGAGCAACCCAGAAAAATAGATCTATAAATAGAAGAGATCAAACAACAAAGAAGGGGACGGAAAAAATAGAAAGAAAAACCAGAGAAAGGGAGGGAAGAAATTTTTAGGTACGAACCTATGGGAAGTAGTGGTATAATGTATGAATTTCTGTATTGAATTGAAAATTGTAAACAATTTTATAAACCCAGAAATTACAAAACCTGGATGATCAATTGTATTGAGCTTAAACAATTTGGAAAAGTATGATTCTTTATTACATAAAAGAACGTTTCTCTATTGTTAGTTTACATTTATTTAACTTGAATCCAAGAGTTTGATTGGTTGTTTAGCTGAAAGGAATTTTTGGCATAAACAGCACTAATTGTTTTCTTATCTGGAATCAAAACACAAGCAAACAATTGGAGGATAACTTCATTGTCAAACACAATCAAAGATGAGGCATTGAAAGTTTTTGTCAACAACTTTAATTGTATTACAAATGGGAAGGTACGGATTCTGTGAATACTGTGACAGTAGCTTGCACCAAGGAGTAGAAGCATCAAAATTTCAGTTCTGTTGTTTCTGCAACATACTCCATAAACAGAAAGAACTTCTTTTGCTATCAACTATAGTTGGCGTAGACCCATCAATTAATGGTGGTGTTGCCACTGAAACTGCAGCAGCTACTTCTTTGTTTGCATCAACAAGTTATTTACAACTCGTGCTGATCTGCATCGAACAATGCTGCTACACAATTTGTTGTTGTTTCTAGAGTGTGTGCATTGTGTTGTGTGCAATCTCTAGTTGTTCTTTTTAAGACCACTTGAGCTTGAGGGAGGGTATTAGAATAGAGTGTGTGCATTGTGTTGTGTGAGATATCTGTGTGAGAAGTGTGTTGTATACAAAAGTGTGTTGCATATATAAACGAATGTGTCCTGTAACTGTAACTAATCTTTTTCATTCAATCAATTCATTGATCAAATCGTCTGCAAGCTTCAATGTAGAATTCTTGTGATTCTATCAGTAATTAGATTACAAAGATATACACCATGCATTGGTCATACCAAAATATATATATACACCGGAAGGTGTTATGGAATCTTAAAACATACCAAAGTAAAAAAAAAAGAGAGATACTTTGTTGAGAACAAAATACCCTAGGCACAACATTAGAAGAAAAAAACACTCAGTTTAAAAAGAGTAGAAACAATGGCTAACCAGATTAAAGATACTATCGAGAAGAAAACCCGTAAACTATCGAATAGACTCGTTGGAGCGGCAACACCAAAGAAAACATGCATCGCTGAACTCAACGGAAACACAAGTGTCACTTCGAAACAGGTATGACGTACAATGCAAATTGCAAGATAAATAAGTAATTCATATAATGGATAGAAATGAAAGAAATGTATGCTCTCTTTATTAGTTATTATTGCTATTTAGTCAATCATAATTTCCTAATTGTATTGCTTACTGCGCAACAGGTCTTGCAGAATAACACCAGCCCGTCAAATAACACTTCCCGATGGAGAGGTAGTTAAATGATAAAATTTAAAAAATGATGCGCAGACAGTGATAACTATTATTATGAATCGCTAATAAAATATATGGAATGACATACAGGTTACGGATCAGGATGAAGGTTCAAGATGGATCGGGGACAGCATGGTTGGAGGCTAAAGATGGATACACAAGACTAAACAGAACCTAGCTATTAGACTTGAAAAAGGTGTAATTCTGTTACAAGAGCTTGGCAAACAAATCTAATAATAAGGGTTCACTGATTGATTACGGGAATGTGTATTAGTTGTGTGAGTACTAAAAAGTTGCTCTGACACGTGGCAGCAATATAAGTGGAGCACAAGATGTCCCGATGCATGGATCAAAATGCTGTTGGATCGTACCGGGGATCGAATCAGGGATTGTACCGGGGATCGAACCAGGGATCGTACCAGGGATCGGATCGTACCAGGGATCGTACCAAGGATCGAAACATGGATCGAACCAGTCCCGTAGGATAAGAAGATTAGATCGACAAGTGGACGGATAGGGAGAAGCCACATGGAAATATCTGGAAGAGATTAGGTCGACACATGGGACGATTAGAGGAAGCCACGTATTGAGGGTTGGGTGACTCATCGACCCAAGTTGGGTGACTCATCGACCCAAGCTGAAGCACTTTCGTTTAAAAGGGAAAGAAGAAGAACATAAAAGGGGAGAGGAAAAAAGGAAAAGAGGCTTCTTCTCCAACAAAAAGCTCTGTAAACAGGAAGACTCCAATGGAGTTTACTGTATTTGTAACCTAGATTGATCAATAAAATCATCTCAATTTCCCTACCCGTGGATGTAGGCCAATTATGGCTGAACCACGTTAAATCTGTGTTTAATCTTCTCCTCTTCTTTTGGTTGATTTTTGATGATTTTGGTTGTTTTGTGTTGAAGAGATTTTTGGCACAAACAATTTGGCGCTAGAAACAGGGACGAAAAAAGTTCTGTGAAGGAAACCTGGTGGTTAATAGCTATTATTTCTCTTTTGTTCTTCAACTGTGTAGAAACAAACGAGAAGCAAAAGTGAGATTGGAGTCGAGAGACATGGCAAAAAAAATTGAGGATTGTTGTTTAAGATGTTACTGATATTCATAGAGTAACAAAAGAAATGGCTAATTGGAGAAGAAATCAAAAGGCTAGGGATTTGGGAGTGAAACCAAAAATTTAGGATTTCAATTGATTTGAAGATTAAATGGAATTGATTAGAGTATTCGGTTAATGATGAGTGGAGAACAAAAGGGTATAATGAGGATTTGAAAATAGGTTTCAAGAATTGCTTGAATTTGAAAATTATGGAGTTCAATGTTCTTTCCCAATTATGGAGCAAAATCGGGTTTTCGAAATTAAAGCTCAAAAATTCTAATTGAAGCTCAAGAATTCAAAATTGATGCAAAGAAAGTAGCAATATCACTGATGTATCTCCATCAATACCGCAACGCAGTTAAACTGCATGAATCAAGTTCATCAAAAAAATGAAGTAACACCGATAAGTTTTTCTTCTTGAACTCTTTATTTCTTTTAATTGAGATGAAAGTTTTGTTTCTGAGAAATCAGATTCACAACTGCAAAGACTTAAAATTTTTAATTTCAAACTAAAATTTTCGTTCTATTTACACTGAGACTAGATTTGTAATACTCTTGTCTCAATCTTGATTTTAAGATGAAAAAAGTTCAAAGAAATTGCTTAATTGCTTTTTGGATGTTGTGGCTGAAATTTGATCGATCTTTTCATCCTCTGTTCTAATTGAAAACTCAACTTCAGTTTAGTTATCAAAGCATTTTAATCTTTATTACCCATTTAATGTTTTGAGTTAGATATACTTTCAATTTACATCTAGTTGATTGTTCTATTTCCTAGAACTTCCATTAGTTCTTAAATGATTGGTATAGCTCTAATCAAATGATTGCATCTGGTTGTTCCTGTAATTTCAATGGACTAATAAAGTTTTTAATGTATGATTCTTTCTAACAAGATGACACTTCTACTTATTCTTCTAATGTTAGCCAAGTTTCTAGACTACATACTGCAGATGCACTACAACAGGAAGAAGGTGTTGTCAGTAACCAGGAAGAAGGTCCAGCAAGGTGTTTGAGTACTCTCTGTCCATTTCAATTCAATCTGAATTGAGAGATAAGTATTCACATGCTCAGGTCATGAATTTTTTTATCACTTAAAAACATAAGTTTATTATCTCATGCTCACAATGAAATCCTGCTTGAATGCTAGGGAAAAATTAAGTTATTAAAGTATTTGATAAGCCAGATTTAGCATGTTTAAAATGAAATCTTTATGAACCTTGAGCATCATTCTACCAAGCCAGGTTCTTGAACACCTTTATGTTGTAACTCTAAGTGAGTTGAATACAAATCATTTCATTAAAGAACCAGATACACGTATTTTGCAGTATATCCTGTAACATTCCAATTCTAATTTTCCTGGACATACTTCAAATTTCATCCTTGCATCTAGCTATTAACATTTAAAGCTAACGGTTAAAGTCAACTGCTTAGTCTAATGCTACAGCTTTTTAAAGTTTCTTTAATTTATTCTGCGACTCAGCCATATTGTGTTAATCTTTAGAAAAATAGTTTCTATGATATTAAACAACTATAATTTTATAGTTTCTCATGCTTGTAACCAATTGTTATCTCATTAGAATTTTTCATGACATTCGAATATCCCATAATTTGAAATTTGCAATTGTCTCTCACATATACCTGAATTGTGCATTTTAACCATAGTCTCAATTGTACATCATTAATCTAAACTTTAGACATTTTTTATTCATCCTATGTGAACTGGTATAACTTATGCATCCAAAATCAGTTCAATCTGCTACTTTCATGAACTCATAGTTCTGCTCTGTTAGTTTTTAAATTCTTCTGTGTTATTCGATCTAAAATCCTAAGTCAGGATTGATTCATATAGTCATGTATTCAGGAAAATATTTTGATAGAGTAACTGTCTTGTATCATTATCAGCTTCAATATCTGAAGCTTTATATACAACTTTAATATGCAAATGAATATCACTCCATTAGTTATCTTTTTGTACTTGAGCTGTGAATAACCTCAAGGATGCAAGTTACACACAAAGCTAAGTGTAATTCAATCTTAATCTCATTCTATACTTTCTTGTATTGTTATAACTGACATTTATGTAGCATACTCATTTTCTGGTTTTGATCCAGGATAGACACTTTAAATATAGAATTCCGATTCACCTGCAAAAAGACACAAAATTACAGCAAGTCCAGACTAAAACCAAGTGCCGCAACTGGTGCCTTACTTCCAGAAAGCTAAGTATCATCAACTCTGACTACAAGTAAATGTTGCTTTAAAAGACTTTAAAGCAAATGCATAAATGTCAAAATCTTATTCTAAACTCACATGATTACACATGAGTATGAAATATAAATTTTACTTCAAGATTCATAAAGCTTATGTACTTAGTATTGTTGGTTATTCTTAACTGCCTTAATAGATTTTTTAAATACCTGATGCATGTAACAGCAACTAGTGACCAACCTGCAACATTTTAAGACGATGTTTATTGAACTGATAGTGCTTGTATTTGTTTTCAATCTTTTAAGTCTCGATCTCAGGGACCTAATGTGCAATATTAATCCACTAATGAATACGGATAGGTGACTTTACATGAGAGATAATACTCGTAAGACTGAATATACGAATTGTTCAATCTGTTATAGCTTATAAGTAACTTAAATCATCTTGTTAATTTAATCCTTGCATTCCTCCAGACTTTTGAATATGTGTTGTAGAAGTACATATTACCATAAATATAATTAGTATTTCATACTCATTGTTGTTTAAGTAGTGTGTCTTATATTGGAACATCTCAACTCAAAAATCTTGTCACCATCTTTTAAACTTTGCTTGTTCAGCACCATGATTATATCATCTTTGCAAGCTTGTATTAAAACACTTTACGTTTGCTTTCAAACTCATGAAACTATACATTTGCAGTGAGTCACTGATATCATCATACAACATGATTTCAGTTAAATCTGCTAATGGTAGATAATTGCATCTTAAATTTTAATGTACATGTGTATGTTGAATAACAAACGATACTCTCTGAAACGAAAGTCTCAGGTACCTACAACTGTTGGAGTTACTTTTTATGTTACCATTAACTCCCAGGTAAGGGGAAAAGCAATCAACGGGAAATTTTTAATGTTCCACCTGTCGTGCGTAACAAGATCTCGACAGATTAGAAGATTGTTGCATACCGTAAGGGTTTTGTGAAAGCATCACATGCTACCACACTGAAGATTCTACCACAGTTGTCTTCATCTGACCACCTGTCCACCATGTGGTCTTATTTTTCCGGGAGCTTTTGCGCCACCGTGGGTACGCCAAAGTTTTCTAATAAGGTTGCCATTGCTCCTCAATCTCTGAAGTCAACCTCAACTACACTAAGAGCGAGACTCCAAGCATCATAAATCATTTGTTTGCTCAAAAGCTTGTTCCTGTTCTGGTTGATCTGTTCTTACCAGCACCTGCGATTCGCTTTCTCAGCGAGCTAAATATCAAATATTTATCAATTATTAGAAGTTATCTATTATTAGAATCACATCATGATACCTAGTTGTTTTTATACATTAGTTGTTTCATTTCAAATGATTGAGCTATGTTAAGATTAAATGATGTCTAAGTTAATTTGAAGATAACATGAATTGGATTATATGTATGATATCGGATAACTGGCATGTTTGATCTTAAATGGTGCAATGTGTGCTTAAACTTATTCATGCTAGTTGGTAATCAACCTCGCCATATAAACCCCTTCAGAACCTGTGTGTTTTGATTATTTGACTTTGATTGGTGCTTTAGGTTAACATTAGAAGTTAAGAGAGTTTAGATCTCTTTATGCTTCATGTGATGTTTCTTCCTGCCGTGGAATGACTAAATTGTAGCATGAACTTGATATGTTATTGTCATAGAATGAATGCTTGAATTGCAGGGCAGAACTGATTGAAATAGCCTGAACTAGGCTGGAATATCCAGAAAACAGACAAGACTCTGCTGGAATTTCTTTCCAGTGAGTCGGCTCACTGACTTTGATCCAACTCAGTTGAACCAGACCAAATCTCTTTGCTTATCATTTTGTATGATGCATGATAAATTTCCTTTTATAAAAAAAAAAATGATGATATAGCTAGATAATTATTATCATAGTTTCAAAAGACATATACCGATCCGCAAGCATTTCGGAAAAGATAATTATGCATTATCTCACTATCTTTTTTAAATTTTTGATTATAAAGTTTATAATATTAATTGCGTATTAAATGTAGCAATTTTAAATTTAAGAATGATTATTGATTATCATCTTTAAATGATTCAATCATGATTATTCGTAATTGCTCAAAAAGCATGAGCTTATTTGATTTGTATACGCATCAAATGTCATACAGTATGAATTGATCAAATGATTTCAATAGTATCTGAATCGCATGTGATATCATGCATTATGATAATTAATGTCATAATCATAGAAACTTATTGATTTAATATGATAAATTTTTAGTCTGAAAAAATTCTAATTTGTTTGATGAGATTTAACAGTAATATTCAATTAAAAGCATGAAAATCATTTTTAGCTTGTACCCATTTAATGTCATGAAATGTTTAAGACATTTTTATGAGATGTGAAGATACCTATGAAGGACACTTCAGAGATGCGGCAGCTATGCAATAATAATGCACTGGGGGGCATGCTAAAAAGAAATCAAAGTTTTAAGTATTTGGGCTAAATACTGCGCGCCAATTAGGTATTTCATTTCAATAATTACTTAATACAAAATAAATAATATTATTCGCCAGTTATATGCCTTGTACTTCTTAGCATAAGGCGACAATTGATAGATACTTCAAATGGCTCATACTTCATGAAGAATATTCAGTAAATACTTCAATTTATTCTGAACTTCTTCGAAAGGCAATGCCTCCTATATTTCTTGCGGCAATCTGAACGTTCCAACATGAATTATCATTCAAAAATGGGGATCTCTTTCAACCTATCATCAAATATTTCTGGAAGGCAAATACTTCTACATTCGTATACCTCTGATTTCTCAAAAAACAGCAATTACTTCGGAATATTCATCTGGATAATTCTCATGTCTTATTTAAAAATATATGTCATATTTTATTTCTATATATGCTTCTCATGTATATAGAAGAATATGGGATATGTCTTAAATAAGAAATGAGAAATGAGAAATATCTGGATGATTTTTCAAGTATACTTCTCATCTACATTTCAGGTATATTTCTTACCGATATTTCTCCTGAACGGAGAAATATCGGTA
>JAJJMC010032493.1:0-26991 GCA_023531435.1 Papaver californicum | reverse complement strand
AAAAAAAAAAAAAAAAAAAAAAAAAAAAAAAAGAGAGAATTATGAGCTTTCGAGCAAATCAGAATTATTCCAGGAACATCGTATCTTGGAAAACACTATGATTATTAATATAATCAAAATTCCATTAATCCCGGAATATCATATACTTTGAGCGCTCAAAATTTCCAGGAACATCATATTCTGGATAGCGTTTGCGATTGACGACACAATCATATACAAAAGGTAAACACCCTTAAAGAATTTCACTAACAACGAAATTCTTATAAAGAAGGGGTTCCTAATTATTGGTTTATTAATTTTCAAAGTACAGTTCGGGACCAACCCTGTATCTTACCCCTGGCTCGAGTTTGTTTCGTATGTGTGGGATCTCGAACAACATGATTTGAGGTAAAAAGTACTTCAATTCATGGTACTCGGAAAATCATATGATAACCAAAAAGATTACTAGATCAAATTTTCTTGTGCATGAAATAACATATCAAAATAAAGAAGAAATAAGTTATGAAAGAAAATTCTTGATTAAGGAAAGCTAGATAAAGCACAAAATGATGAAACTAACAACAAATGGAATTATAAAAGGCACGATCAAGCATCGGAAAGATTGGATCGAGATGGTGGTAGCAGAACCATAGGCACAGTGGTACGCTTGCTAAGCAATGAAGGATCGGATTATGCACGTTCTAAAGCAGTATTAAAGGACATCGCAAAAAATTCCAATCCATGGTTCAAAGGAATCTTGCGGTAGAAAACTAACGATCAGTATATATATGAAATTCTGTTTTATAGGGACAAAAATATGACAAGGCCATGAAAATACACAAGTATGAAGTGCTACCAATGCACAAATTTGAAGTATTATTAATCCGAGGCATGGATCGCACAAAGGTTCAGATGAAAGCGTGAAATTATTTTCTTAAGAGTTTTTCTTCAAATAACTCTCAAGAAAAGGGGGCAAGTTGTGAGTACCAAAAAGTTGCTCTGACACGTGGCAGCAATATCAGTGGAGCACAAGATGTCCCGATGCATGGATCGAAATGCTGTTGGATCGTACCGGGGATCGAACCAGGGATTGTACCGGGGATCGAACCAGGGATCGTACCAGGGATCGGATCGTACCAGGGATCGAACCAGGGATCGTACCAAGGATCGAAACATGGAACGAACCAGTCCCGTAGGATAAGAAGATTAGATCGACAAGTGGACGGATAGGGAGAAGCCACATGGAAATATCTGGAAGAGATTAGGTCGACACATGGGACGATTAGAGGACGCCACGTATTGAGGGTTGGGTGACTCATCGACCCAAGTTGGCTGACTCATCGACCCAAGCTGAAGCACTTTCGTTTAAAAGGGAAAGAAGAAGAACAGAAAAGGGGAGAGGAAAAAAGGAAAAGAGGCTTCTTCTCCAACAAAAAGCTCTGTAAACAGGAAGACTCCAATGGAGTTTACTGTATCTGTAACCTAGATTGATCAATAAAATCATCTCAATTTCCCTACCCGTGGATGTAGGCCAATTATGGCTGAACCACGTTAAATCTGTGTTTAATCTTCTCCTCTTCTTTTGGTTGATTTTTGATGATTTTGGTTATTTTGTGTTGAAGAGATTTTTGGCACAAACAAGTTGGTTTTAATGGCAATGTAAAAATGAATTGCAGGAGAAAAAGTGGCACATATATTTGATATCTTTTACAAAGTACTAGAATTAGATATTGATTTTCACATTGCAGTGGAACCAGTGTAATCCATACCGGCCGATACGGTCGATATTTTGTCGGTTTTACCGGTATCGGGCGTCAACCGAAACGAAACACACCATACCGGTGTTACGGTATTTGATCAAAAAAATCGGCCGATATTGACCGGTACGAGTTGACCGAAATGACCGGTACGACCGATATTGACCAAAAAAACAAAATAAAATTTCCTTATCATTGTGCTAGGGTTTTCATGTTTTAGGAAATCTAAACAAAGCCCAAATCTAGACAAATACTAAACAGAGAAGGAAATATATTCAAATCTTAACAGAATATATGGAAGCAATTCCTAAATACTTCTAGTTGGCACTTGTATTAGGATTAGGATTCTGACTGGATTCAGACTTTAGGCTGGATGGTTCAACAGGATTAATACTGGGATTCGGTTTGACGCATGGTTATAAACAATGAAAAAAAAATTCATGTAACGAATTTCAGTAATTCATGTTCGACATTTCAATATTATTAACAACCACTGTGTTGGTCTGTTTTACTTAAGTGGACTGTTTACGTGGCTATTTCATTAATATCAAATAAATGTGACACCAATCCCTAATGCGATTTAGATGTACGGATAATTATCAATCGTTAACATTTGGATCTCTAATTTGATCAGTTTAAAAACTATATCATAGACACTGACTTTAAAATGTTGGACACGGAGTGCACTTTGTTCAAAAGGATTTCCTCATGATCAATGAGGTTCAATAACGGATACTGAAGGTTGTATGGACATTTAACCTAACCACGTTTATTTCCATTTGGTCATTGATTTGAAGGGTTTAATTGTTAAACTTAATTATTGGTCTAACAATACTCAGTAGAAACATGGCATCGTCCCTATAACCAAGGGTTATATCATAATGATTAGATAATGGAGGGGGTAAAGTCCCCACTGGATTTTAATCCTGTCTTTGGTTTTGAGGATTGAACACACAGGATTAAAAGTGAATGGTTTTTAATGCAGAAATGTACATTTCTAATGCATGATAGGAAAAGATGTGTTCATTTACCTGATTGCGTAAAGTGCATTTGGAAAGCTATGGAAACCAATTGATATGAAGTAAGGAGCCAATTTCTGTCGAGCTGTGTTCTCAATAATCAATGTAGCAAAATCCCTAACTACTTCCTGTGTTACTACTGTTGGATGTTCATTTAAGTTCAAGTTGGAAAATTAAGTTTTCTTATATTTGAGTAACATATCCAAGACGATAGGATGTTTAGTACATTTTAGAGCTAGAAGGGGGGAATAAAAGTCAGTAACAGGGAGAAAAAATATGTTACAGGGTATTATTTATGAAAGTCAGTGATGCGGGTGTTTCCTATTAGACTGTTAGAGGTACAATGTGGACATGACATAACCCACTGTAACAGTAACCAATCCCGTGCCGTCACGGCACAAGTCATGCACTGATTATCCAAAAAACAAAAAGTTATCGTCACTGTAAACCTTGAAGTGTGAGCCCAAATCTCCACTATTAGGTGGACACAATCTAAAACGTATATTTCATACTGATAAACGCTTTGGAAAATAGTGGCAACTAATTGGTTGTATAATCCATTAAAAAAAAAGAGATTTGGGTGTAAAGGATTTTTAAAATTTGATACTATTGTAATATCCATATTTCTATAAAATACTTTTTATATATTCAATTTAGATATTCTGTTTAAAGATTTAGAAATTAATGTACCAATATACCTTCTTTTTATCATAACTTTCAATATGTTTCCTATCATGTTGAATGTCCAATTATGATTTTTCGTTGTTGTATTCAAAGAATATACTAAAAAATTCTACCACGAGATACACATACACTAGGGCGTTAGAAAACAAAATACAAAGAGTATTATGGGACTGTCCAGATTTTAATTATTTGTTTACACTGCACAGTCGCATCTTTTGGAACTGGTGAATGTGATACTTGATAGTGGTGTTAGAAAACTAGTCAAGTAGGCCACAAAATTTTACACGTTATAAAAAAATGTGAGGTACCAAGTAATGGATGAAAGTGGGGGTAAAGTGTGGGTTTGTATGATAACACCATACGCATGTTCAAATAAAATGTTATCCATTTACCACAGTACTAAAATACTCTTGTATACCCCTCATAATGACTATTGATCATATATTAAACCTACATGAAATTAGTTGCATCCTAGTATGAACCTAGATAATATCATATACATCACCAATTAAACCTGGATGAAACCAGTTTCATCACAGTATAAACATGAATAGAACCATGTATACATCATAGATTAAACCTTGATGATATTCATCCTTTTTTAAACTTAGATGAAACTAGTTTCAACCCAGTATAAACATGGATGAAACCATGAACATCACGGATGAAACCAGTTTCATACTAATTTAAACATGGATGAAAACAAATTCAACCGAATTTAAAACAGGATGAAACCAGTTTCATACTAGTTAAACATGGATGAAAACAAAT
Organism: Papaver californicum; assembly: GCA_023531435.1. NCBI lineage: Eukaryota > Viridiplantae > Streptophyta > Magnoliopsida > Ranunculales > Papaveraceae > Papaver > Papaver californicum. The sequence continues at coordinate 22,781 of JAJJMC010032493.1, read as the reverse complement.
TCAACTGAATCTAAAACATGATGATACCAGTTTCATACTAGTTCAAACATGTATGAAAACAAATTTAAGTCAGGTTCATCCTAACTATTTTTTTTGAATAATTTTTTTTCTTAGTTTAAGCCATGATGCATCCAGTTTCATCCTAACTATTTTTCGAATAATTTTTTCTATTTATTTTGAGTCAGGATGCAACTAGTTTCATCCTAGCTTTTTTTTTCAAAAAAACAAAAAACTTTCGGATTTACTGTCAACAATGGATCTTGTTTTGTAGATAATCTAAAAGAGTATATATCTTGGAAGATATAAATATTTTTTTGGTTTGTTTTTAAATAGGAGAGACAAAGGATAAAAAGAAGAAAAATCTAAAGATGAGGGATATAATTGTCTAAGTATTTTAGTGTCCATTTCACCCATCCATAATTTTTACATGTCCATTGGAACCATGTTTTAGAAATACTTGGGTAATAGACCCATTTTGTGGATTCTACGTGAAGACCACGTACAACCGATGGTTGCATGCCACCTTGGATTGGATTGGACCTGACTGGATTTAGACTCATATTTGGTCTATCATAAGTGTTTTCGCTCCAAATATTATCGGACTATGTTGAATTACTATTCAAACACGTTAATGGAGTTATTTTTATCTTTATTAGCAAAAAAACTAATGGCAGAAACGTAGTTTTTAACTTTTAGCGGTGCAATTTTGTGCACCCTTTAAAATCTGTGTTACACATTTCCCACCTTTTGGGGGGGTTAAAAGGAGTTCTTCGTCCATTGTAGTTTATATCAATCATTTTCCTCAATCAATAATTCTTAAATGGTTGTATATATAGTTGAAGAGACAGACCTTTAGAATAGACAAGAACTACGATGATCAAGATAAAATTCCGGATGAATAAGATCTATAAGGAAAAAGATAGTTTGACATGTCTTCACAAATCCCAAGTGAAGCCTTCAAAATCGTTACGTAATTATGTTTGTCGAATAAATCTAGGCCATTGGGGGACGACTCTTGCAGCAACAAGATGCACAGTTGTTTGTGGGTAAAAACGATTTAAGGGTAAAAAAGGGAAAATGATGGAGTAGGTTACTGCTTGTAATATCAAATCACTTAAACACCAAACATTTGTACTGTAGAAATACTTTTAAGATTCGAAAGATCATTTGTACGAAATTGGCCTAAATCAAGGAATGACCGTTCCAATTTTGCTTCGGTCACAAATGATGGAGAAGGGTTGATCTGTAGTGAGGGAAGCAGAGAAGGTATTGATATCAATGTAATTGAATGCCAGTAATGGTAAGATGTGTTGAACTGTTGTGAGGACGAAAGTCAGAAGTACGAGTTCTAAGAATCTCTAAGATGATAGCTCTGTGATCTTTTTAAATTTCTTTTGAGATAAAACTCCCCCTTTGTCGATAGGTTGAAGAACCTATTTATAGTCGTGGAAGTTAATGCATTGATCTCGTAAGTGGTGACCGTTGTAGATAAATGGAAGAGTAGGGAAGTGGAAATCATGGTGAAAACCGACTTCATCATGTTAATGGGACTTGACGGTTGTACGACCACTATTCTGTTCACTCCGTCAATTGCCGACACGACTTTTATAATTTCTCATCGTGGGTGTATTGCTACACCGCACGTGATGTAGGCCTCCATACCAAAACCCTAGTGAATATCCCCCATGTGACATAATTGATGTCTCGAGCATGTTTGAGTCTATTTTATAGACATGTATTATTTGGTTAGTTGTTGACCTAGCTAGACTCTTAGTATTAGCATATTGATGAGTCTAACATGTTGTTGAGCCTAGCATATTGCTGAGACAAATAATGATGCTTAATATGAGTCTGATTTATATTGACATTGATAGTTGAAGCATATCATTGTGTCGACTGAGGCAACTGTAATAGCCGGAATTTTTTATTTCCCGTTTCGGGTTGGGTTTTACCCAACTCGGCTAACCTTCTTGTATAAGTTATTGTTTCCTTTGCCTTAGTCTAGGTGGGTTGCTTGAACTAGGAAAGCTACAAGTTTTGGGGAGGAAATATAGTCACCAAATAATTTTAAGAAATAAATAAAATTAAGAAAAAATGAAAAGATAATTTGAATAAATAATTTGAATAAATAAAATAAAACAATAAATATGTGTATTAATTATTATTATTAGTATAAGTAATAATATTAGTATAAATTTTATTATAAATAAATAGGGAGAAAGGTATTAGAGAAGTTAGAAAACCAAAAGCTACGGAGAGGGATGAATTGGAGATAAGGTTCTTGAGGAAGATTAAGTAAGAAAATCAGTAGAGGATCTATGGAATTGAGGTAGAAAGCGAAACCATTTCTCTTTTGATGTTTTTCTTTTCGTATGATTTTGTATTTAGGGTTCAGAAATTTATTGGCATAAAGATGTATCTTTGATTAATGATCAGGTTTCTCCTATAAGTAGATAACATGATTAGGTATCTCTGGTAAAAGTTTGAGCATAGTCCACCGTAAATTCATCGTTAAATGTTTGTTTTAGTTTACTGGACAGTTTTTCTTTATCACGTTTTTGGTTGAATTAGGTAACCTTAATGATGTTATAATGATTTGGAATACTAACAAAAGTTGTAGATTCATATGTTATCTTTTATTATGAGTTATATTTGTTCAATTTAAGAATACTATGAATATTTTGGTAACATGATGTAATCTTCCAATTTTTTATAATAATCTTGTAAAATGAATATCTTTTGTTTCAGTCGTTGGTTTGATGTGTGAATTTTGGATATGATGTTAAATATTGATTCGAGTATTCTCCTGTAAAATTTGAAGACGATCAGACTATGTTATCATTATTAAAAATATATAATATAATACGCTTGCATTTAGTTTTTGTGCCTAGATGCTTGAAAGAAATTTATGTTGTTTATCCGTATGTTGTTAAGCCATGGTTGCTTGTATTTTTTGTAAAAATGATTTACAAAAAAAGAAAGAAATGGGTTCATGTTTTATCGTTAGATGGAACATGGTTCCATGTTAACGACGGGTAATGATCCCCGAGAGTTAAATGGGTAATGATCCCCATGTACGAACTTATGTTCTTGACCATCGATGGAGGTTTTCCATGCCGGATAGACGATAGGTGGAGTACGAACCAAGGACATTCGTACCATGAACTCATGTGTGAAATATAATTTGATAAATTATTGGAAATGTTATTGGTGTTGTGAACTTATGTGTTAAAATCTAGATTGGGTGATTATTGGAAACATTATTGGTATTGTGATTGTTGAATATAACATTGACTAGTTGAAGTTGTATTATATTTCATGTTATATGTTTTTTCCTTGATAATTAAATTGATTTGTTTTCGCATCTTTAGAGAATGGGGGTGCATTCTATTGAGTTGTCATTTCACCCCAACTGACATCCCTTGCAGATTTCATGAAAGTTGGAAGTGGGACTAAAAAATTGGTTGTCTTGTTGATTGTGTTGTATTTCTTATAATTGTCTGACGTGTAATTTGATCCAATTGTTTGATAAGAATATTACTATAAATGTTTAATTAGTGAATTCTCGTTTTTAAATTTAATTGTGCTTGGTGAAATAAAATAAACATATGCAACAGTCTCATTCCGACCCGTAACATCTTGAGTTCGGACCTCCATATGGGTTTGACCCTGATCCTGAACTCGGGGTGTTACAACAACAATATACTCGCATGACCTTTGAAGTTGTGTGTGGGTGGCAATGTCATTTGAGCGCTAGGCTCGTGTAAGCACTAGGCTCATTGAATACTAGCGTTAGTAATTATAAAAGTAAATTTAATTTCGTCTTACTGTGACTAACAAAGTAGAGAAATTCAGACTGTTATTGATGGCAAGACCAATCAAAGAATGATAGAGGGACCGACAAAATTAGTGGGAGAGAGGGACCGACCAGAATTAGTGTAGCACAAGTTTAGCAAAACACCAATTTGATAGAACACTAATTTGGTAGTTGCACCACCATGCTTTGTGTATCATATAGTCGTTTGCAATACCTTGATATATATTTGGTAATAATATTAGTGTGACGACCAATTAAAGTGAAGACCAAAATTTTAAAAATATTAAAATAATAGTATTTTAATATATATTAGATGGTTGCGGGACCATTCTATATTGATGTGTGCAACTATTTGAAATTCTTTGACTTTCGAAATTTCTGGCTTTCGAAGTTTTCAACTTTGTTAGAAGGAGCAAAGGAGTTTTAATAGGAATAGGAAACCCTAAAATAAAGTAATAAAACCCCCAAAAAAACATGAAAGTGGGTACCGGCCAAGGGATAGTCGGCCAGCCAATTGCCGCCGGTCCCGCGACTTTTTTGGATTTTTTTTGTTTTTTTGTTTATTCTTTCAGCCTATTTGCTCTTACGTCTCATGTGCCCTTTAAAGCTATGTCCTTCAAAGACCATTATTGTTATTTACACCCGGCGGTGTTAGTTCATATGCCTGAAAGTTTCAGACACCCGAAAATTTCAGACATAGCGCTCTTTAGTAAAAACGTTGTAGATTCTTCATACGATGTCCGTTTTTGATGGTTAACCTCAATTCGGAATCAGAAAATCACTGGCTATCTCCTACGGCGGAAAGATTTAGGTTTTGAGATCTTTTCGGTCGTTGAACGGAGCAAATAGCAATCTTCCATGAATTTTTTAGCTGAAACTCTGACAGTTTTCACCTTGTAGTTTGTCTAGGGTTTAGGCCATATCTCTTAGATCGTTGCTCGGAATAGGATGCACTTTTAGTATGTCGTAGTAGACATATAGGGGGACATTTGTTATTTAGAACATTTTTCCCCATTCCACACCCATTGCTACGTTCTTACAAGGTTACTTGATGATGCGTCAGAAACTGGGTATTAACCAATGTTAGAGTTTTGTTATATTTCGACCAATATTGGGAATGTGTAATTCAAGCTCGACCAATATTGGAGATTATTCAATTAAAGCTTTAACTTTGCATTTGGCGCGACAACGACTTGGTGCTTACACAAAGATGTGATGTTTCGTCCTAGTGCATTCGTGCACAGCTTGTCATGCGTTATGATAAATCAATATTATTCATTTAAGGTTTGAACATTGATAAAAAGTCATTCTAATAATTCAACCAAGGAATATAGAGATGAATTAAGTTGCTCTATACAGTAGGCAATCTATCTAGGAGCATTTGTACCTACTTGGGAACAATGATGTGTTCTGGATGTTTATTTTGTATAGTCAGAGATCATTTGGGAAGAAGTTGCAATCAGCACCAGTGATGTTTTGAGGATAATGTTGTTCTATACTAGTGATTAATCCATCTAGGAGTTGTCCAATCATTATAAAAGAGTAAGCAATGAGTCGTACAGTGCTATGTTTGTGTGTAAAATATTGAAAGCTCAGCCGGGTGAAGTTCTAATATTATATGTATACTTTCAGAGAGACTACAGGATCAGTGTGAGATGCCTGTAGTGAGAGTATGATATTTTAATTCTCTTGCAGAGTATAAAATATGAATTCTATGTTTTTGATGTCGTATCAGTAGCATATACATGATTATATTATTTATACGCTTCTACTGCTGGGCAGAGGCGATTTTACTATTTTACGCTTTGTTAAAAATCCTCCGTCTACATTAAGTCCTCTGCTTAGTGTGGTACAATAATTTTCCGCAGTAAGCACTGGATGGTGATTTTTCAAAACATAAGCAAAATAGATAATTAATTTTAGTCAGTTGGATCTTACCAAAAATTTTGTAATTGACTTAAGTTGATATTTTGCAGTGTCGAGCAATCGTCTGAAGGCGAATGACCAATGAGGTGGAATTAGTATAGAGAGCATGGATTTGTGAGGCACGACTAGGTAGGACTCGCATGGATGAAGGACCAAATTCACTGCTATATATTTTTTATTTGAACAAGTTTTGCTCTTTCTACTCTTAGGTACTTGGAGCATTCTTCTTTTGTCGTAACAACAACGGGAAGGCCTTTGGAACGTTAGTTAATTGTAGAGGGTGTTGAGGCAATACTTCCGTCAGAACACTAAGATGATGAGTTTTGACGCATTGGTATCACAAAACACTAAGATGAGTGTTGAGGCAGTGATGCCGTCAGAACACTAAGATGAGTGTTGAGGCAATAATGCCACATAACACTAAGATGAGTATTGAGGTAGTGATGCCGTCAGAACACTAAGATGAGTGTTGAGGCGATGGTGTCGTCAGAACACTAAGATGAGTGTTGAGGATGTAGTGCCATATAATACTATGATGGGTGTTGAGGTAGTGATGCCGTAAAAACACTAAGATGATAAGTGTTGAGGCAGTAATGAGGCAGAACACTAAGATGATTGTTGAGGCAGTGATGCTGTCAGAACACTATGATGAGTATTGAGACAATGGTGTCGTCTAAACACCAAGATGATTAGAATCTGAACATTGAGAACAAGTCCAAGGGATTCAGTCGTTGAAGTTTTGTGACTTGAAATAATTTCAATATTGTTCAATGGGAGTCTTAATGAATATAGAACAATAGTGGGTCCATGCAACTCGGCTGAGAGTGATCATGGATGAGTTCGGTATTTCATTGTTGATAAACAGATTTCATGTACTGGAGGTATATATAGATATGTGAATACACTAATGAATCAATATTACTCAATCTGAGTCTTAATATTGATGTGTATACGAGTTCAAGGGATTCATCTAAGAAATTATTACACCTGGAACACGTTCGATCTGCTCTATACTAGTGGAGAATCTATCTAGGAGTTGGGTTCAAGTTGCTATATACTAGTAAACAATATATCTAGGAGTTTTTTTATTCAAGAACAAGGTCAAGGAAGGGAATAGCACAAGAGTATGTTCTGAATATCTTGTACATTCAGAGAACAACTGTGAGAAGTCGCATCAAGAACCCATGTCATTCTGAGGACAAAGTCGTTCTATACTAGTGAGAACAACTGTGAGAAGTCGCATCAAGAACCCATGTCATTCTAAGGAAAAAGTCGTTCTATACTAGTGGGCAATCCATCTAGGAGATGGGGTATCCATTCAGGAACAAAAATATGTTCTGGATATATATTCTGTATAGTAAGAAAACATTTGGAGAGGAATCGTAACCCATACCAGTGGCATTCTGAGGACAATATTGCTATATACTAGTGGGAAAACCATCTAGGAGTTTTCCAATCAATATAGATTCAATACAGAGGTGAATACTGAATTATACAGTACAGTTATATTCTATATAAAGCATATTTTAAGTTCAGCTGGATGAAGCTCTAATACCTCAAATATATATATATATATATATATATATATAGAGTGGCTACAAGATCAATATAAATTGTTCGTATCCATTAGTGGAATTAGTATTTTCAGCAAGACCAAGTCCCCAAGTATAGATGTGGCATGGAATGTCTAATAAATATCAATAGTTTAGTTCTAGAAAAGTTACTTAGCTCTATCTCTATCCAAGCGTGTCCTTCATGCATACTTGGGCTTTGGATATATTGGACTCTCCCGTGAGCAAGCAGCAGACATTAGTGCTTAGATTTTGAGGATGCAACACCAAGTGTTAGTGATGAAGTCAGGACGGAAACCAATATATGGGAGACAAAGTATTCAAAGATGACGACTTGATTTGTAGTCGGTGGTAGTAAGGTCAGAGAAAACGGAGGACAACAAGGAGAGCTGATGATAGACTAGAATCGCAGATGAGGCTAGCAGTGGACTCCAATGTTTTTTTTATGTAAGTCTGAGCACATCAATTATTTAAGAACATGAGATCCGTCGGTTTTATCTCGTATCAATAGGAGCATTGGGTAGTAGAGATGGCAACATCAACATCGACGATCATAGCAGTGGAGTAATGGTGACACAAGGTTGATGACATCTTCTGGTGTCGTGAACTTCTCATAGGAAATGAAGTGAAACCTGAGATGATAGTGTCTCTGAATAGATGGGATCATATAAGCGGATAAGCTCTCCGTCAAGCTGAGTTTATTAAATACCGTATTATCAAATCCCGTATGGAAACCCTTGTTGGCACACTATTCACCCCAGAAGCCGTAGAAACTTCATGTGATGTCGGATTCTGACGTTTAACCCCAAATTTTGAAGCCAACAGACTAAGATATCATATACAAAAATAATCATTCTATTCTGAGCTTGGATAATTAATCAACCATGCGTGAACATTTTGTAATTTGTAATCCCGTGCAAATTTTTAGACTCCGTAAATTTTAGCATAAGAGCCATATCTCTTAGCCCGTGCATCCGATTGACGCGCCATTTTGACACGATGAAGGGAAGACATAAACAAACATTTCTTGTCAAGGATGCATAACCCCATTCCTCATCCAAAAGTAGGTTTTTGCTTTTCAGTAAGTTGAAGTGTGCAGTATTCCATGTGTAGGAGTTGTAAGAATGTCTTGTAGAAGACTCTGATATTTTCCTGTCCATTTTGGATATGTCGGGTGAGAGGAGAAAGCTTCCAGTTGTATGGGAGTTCTGATGTAGAGAGGTTCCGTTGATGATGCTTTGATTCCTTCATTAGTGACAGCAGGTTTCACTGGCTTGGTGGACAGAGAGATGTTGAATGAGTTCATGATATCCATGAATAAATGATGTTGCATCTTCTTCAGGCGTTGAAAGGGGTATTAGGGTTTCATTATCCCCGGGATGTCATGATGAGCTATCCCCAACATCCATTTTTCGTTGCTAATATGACTTTTTGTTTGAAGGAGGTGTCTGTGTTGAATCTCCAAAAGTGATGAAAGAGCTTTCAGTCCCCAAGTGTAGCTCACTTGGAATTCACCACTAGAACATATATGATATGATTTGACAGAGATGTCATGCTTCTAGTTATTTGATCATCTTATATAGAACAAGGAAGATATCATAGTCTCCTTGCGTTGTTGGTTGTTGTTAACGCGCTAGGGCTGAAGCAAGAATTTGGATGGAGGTTGAAATCGAAGTCGGCGCTGACGTCGAGGCTATTAAGCATTGTGATACGGAGCGTGAATGACTCTGTACCACATATATGGTCGCTTTGTTGAATATCTATACGGCTTTACTCGTTATCGAAAGTCCTGGGTCCTTTCTTATTATGCAAAATCTGATAGCAGTATAAGCAGAACCCACTTTTATTTCAAAAAGGATGTAACTATATGTATTTATGGGTTTTTCTTCAGGATCCTTGATTATTGTTGGAGCATAGACATCTTCATGACGAGTGATTTCCACGTCTCTAAGTGTCTTGACAGGGATGATGTTAACAGCAGTGCCGCTATCAATTAATGTCCCACTGAATTCTGTATCTTCGATACGAGTAGTAATGAGCGGTCCCCAGTCACAATATTCTTTGCCTTTATTCTTCTGAGAAAGTTCATGATGTACGTCATTCTTGTCAGGAAAAGATAATCGTCTGCCAAACACAACATGGTTGGGAACGGTGTATGCGTCTTTGCATTGCGCCTTTAAAAGGTGGAGAAGCTCACACATGTGTTCCATCAGAGACTGAACTGCTTGATTGGTGGGCTCTTCATACATAGTGAAATTCCTGACAGGGAGAGGGTTCATGTGCACACCTTCAGTCCCCAGGTCCAATTCTCCTGATTCAATCTTCTATTTGAATATCCGCTTTAGGCCATTGCAATAACTTGTGGGGTGATTAAAAAATCTGTGGAAAAGACAATATTTAAGGACCGCCATTTCTTGCTTTGTTGGTGGACGTCGAACATGAGGTAAGTTGATGGCACCATCTTGTATCCATACTTCCAAGAGTTCAATTCCTTCTTCGATTGGAAATGGAAAATCTGTGACAGTTGGAGCTTCTCTTGGCTGCTGTTGAGGTTGACGTTAAACCGGTGGTGGACATGCAGTTGCTTGGTTGTTTATCCTAGGTGGTCGAACTGCTGGTAGGGTAGGAGTTGGGACTGGTGCTGGTGCTGCACGCTTGGGTCGTTGTTCTGGCATTTGATCTTTCCTTTTTGCCTCATTCATTTATGGTACTCACAGATGGTTTAGTGTTGTATGTATTAAGAGCTAGATGTTGACTACTACGAGTCTCACGTGCTTCTTCGTTCTTGACAGGCCTTGTCCTTTCTAGCAAGGCAGGTGCAGTCGTGGTTGATCGTTTGGGAGCTTCATGCAAATCAGAGAATGTTTGAAAACGTAGATTCTCCAGTAGAGCACGATGGGCTGGTACCATGCCATTGATGCAGAGTTCCACCAATTGCAGTTCGGTCATATTTGGGTCATGACAGTCTAGTGCTTGAACTCTGAATCGCTTCACATACTCATTGGGATGTATATTGTTCCACTGAAACATCTTTCCCAAGTCTGACAACGTGACTTTTTTAGATACAGAGAAGTATTACTTGTAGAAGGCATTGACCATATCGCACCAGTTAGCAATACTGTTGTGAGCGATGTTGTTATATCAAGTGTATGCTCTTCCAGTGAAAGATTTGGAAAAATCTCTGAGACAGCACATGATTGTATTCATATTCCCCCAGCGATTCCAAGAATCGTGAAATATGTTCACGAGCATTCCCAGTTCCATCAAAAACGAGAATGAAGGGGACGAATATCCCCTGGGAAGAGGAATCCTCTACATTCCATAGGGATAAAGGGGTTAGTGTTGATGAACAACAGAAAAATTTTATTTTCTGCTAGTTTGAAGAAGTCGTCCCAAATCTTCGCGAGTGACGAAGTTGGGTTGTTGATGATCAGCGAAAATACAAACTTCATCGTCATCTTGAGCATGGCCCCTCAAAGTATTGGCTTCAGCAGTCGCTTCAAAAGTATTTCTAGTCTGTTTTTCTGGTGACAATTTCTCTGTAAGAGTATTAAGAAAGGTGAGGACCTGAGTCGTAGCCATCTCCGCTTGATTCCTGGCCAGGGTTTCTTGTGTTTGCATCAAATCAACAATGGTAAGCGGAGTTTGGTCAATCCCTGACTTCTTCAGTGTGCTGTGTTACCCGGAGTATCAGTGCTAGTACTAGCAGAATTCACATTGAGGGTAGTCACTGAACCCGACCAAAGATCAACCATCTTGAAATTGAGAAAATTGCGAAAATTGGAGAATTGATTTTCACAACCGAGAGATTAATCTCCCACTGTGGTCGCCAAGCTGTTTGTGGGTAAAAACGATTTAAGGGTAAAAAGGGGAAAATGATGGAGTAAGTTACTACTTGTAAGATCAAATCGCTTAAACACCAAACATTTGTACTGTATGAGTACTTTTAAAATCTAAGAGATCAATCTGTACGAAATTGGCCTAAATCAAAGAATTATCATTCCAATTTCACTTCGGTCACAAAGGAAGGTGAATGGTTGATCTGTAGGGAGAGAAGCAGAGAAGGTATTGAGATCAATGGAATTGAATGCCAGTGATGGTAAGATGTGTTGAACTGCTGTGAGGACGAAAAATCAGAAATATGAGTTTTCTGAGAATCTCTAAGATGATAGCTCTGTGATCTTTTAAAAGTTCTTCTGAGATAACCCCCCCCCCCCCCCTTTGTCGATAGGTTGAAGAACCTATTTATAGTCGTGGAAGTTAACACATTGATCTCGTAAGTGGTGACAGTTACAGATAAGTGGAAGAATAGTGAAGTGGAAATCATGGTGAAAACCGACTCCATCATGTTAATGGGACTTGACAGTTGTACGACCACTATTCCGTTCACTCCGTTAACTGCCGACATGACTTTTATAATTTCTCATCGTGGGTGTATTGCTACACCGCACGTGTCGTAGGCCTCCATACCAAAACCCTAGTGAATATCCCCCATGTGACATAATTGATGTCTCGAGCATGTTTGAGTCTATTTTATAGACATGTATTATTTGGTCAGTTGTTGACCTAGCTAGACTCTTAGTATTAGTATATTGATGAGTATAACATGTTGTTGAGCTTAGCATATTGCTGAGTCTAGCTTATTGCTAAGACAAACAATGATGTTTAATACAAGTCTGATTCATATTGACATTGATAGTTGAAGCATATCATTGTGCTAAGTGAGGCAATAATATAATCGCATGACCTTTGAAGTTGTGTGTGGGTGGAAATGTCATGTGAGCGCTAGTCTTGTGTGAGCGGTGGTCTTTTATGAGTGCTAGGCTTGTGTTAATACTAGCGTTAGTAATTGTAAAAGTAATTTAATTTCGTGTTACTGTGACTAACAAAGTAGAGAAATTCAGACTATTATTGGTGGCAATACCAATCAAAGAGTGATAGAGGGACCGACTAATTTGGTGTTAGAGGGACCAAACAAAATTAGTGGGAGAAAGGGACCGATCAAAATTGGTGTAGCACGAGTTTAACAAAACACGAATTTGGTAGTTGCGACACCATGCTTTGTGTATCATATAGTCGCTTGCAATACCTTGATATATATTTGGTAATAATATTAGTATGAGGACCAACTAAAGTGAAAACCAAAATTTTAAAAATTTTAAAATAATAATATTTTAATATATATATATAGAGAGAGAGATGGTTGCGGGACCATTCTGTATTGTTGTGTGCCGCTAATTGAAATTCTTTGACTTTCAAAATTTTCAACTTTCGAAGTTATCGCCTTTGGTAGAAGGAGCAAAGGAGTTTTAATAGGAATAGGAAGCCATAAAATAAAGTAATAAAACCCCCAAAAAAAATATAAAAGTGAGGACCGACCAAGGGATAGTCGTCCGGTCGGCGCCGGTCCCGTGACTCTTTTGTATTTTTTAGTTTTTTTCTTTATTCTTTCCGCCTATTTGCTCTTAAGTCCAATGTGCCCTTTAAAGCTATGCGATTTAAAGACCATAATTGTTATTTACACCCGGGGGTATTAGTCCATATACCCGAAAATTTTTGACGCCCGAAAATTTCTGACATAGTGCTCTTTAGTAAAAAACATGTAGATTCTTCATACGATATTTGTTTTCGATGGTTAACCCCAATTCGGAATCATAAAATTGTTGGCTATCTCATATCATGTAAGGATTTAGGTTTTAATATTTTTTCGTCCATCGAACGTAGCAAACAGAAACTTTCCAGAAATTTTTTTACTGAAATTCTGACAGTTTTCAGCCTGTAGTTCGTCTAGGGTTTAGGCCATATCTCTTAGACCGTTGCTTGGAATGGGATGCACGTTTAGTATGTTGTAGTAGACACATAAGGTAACAAATGTTGTTGAGAATATTTTCTCCATTCTACACCAATTGCTACGTTTTTACAAGGTGACTATGATGATGCTCAGATTTTGGGTATTAACCAATGTTAGAGTTTTTTTTATATTTCGACCAATATTGGGATTTTAGTGCAACCAATATTTGGAATGTGTAATTCAAGCTCGACCAATATTGGAGATTAGTCAATTGAAGCTTTAACTTTGCATTTGGCGCGACGACGACTTGGTGCTTACAGAAAGATGTGATGTTTTGACCTAGTGCATTCGTGCGCAGCTTGTCATGTGTTATGTTAAATCAATATTATTCATTTAAGGTTTGGATATTGATATAGAGTCACTCTAAGAATTCAAGCGGGGAATATAGAGATGAATTAAGTTGTTTTATACTAGTAGGCAATCTATCTATGAGCACTAGTATCTACTCGGGAACAAAGATGTGTTTTGGATGTTTATTTTATATAGTCAGAGATCATTTGGGAAGAAGTTGCAATCAGCACCAGTGATGTTTTGAGAATAATGTTGCTCTATACTAGTGATTCATCCATCAAGGAGATGTCCAATCATTATAAAAGAGTAAGCACTGAGTCGTACAGTTCTAAGGTTGTGTCTAAAATATTGAAAGCTCAATCGGGTGAGGTTCTAATATTATATGTATACTTTCAGAGAGACTACAAGATCAGTATGAGATGCCTGTAGTGAGATTTTGATACTTAAATTCTCTTGCGAAATATAAAATATGAATTTTATGCTTTTGACGCCAGGTCAATAGCATATACATGATTATATTATTTTTACACTTCTACTGCTAGGCAGAGGAAATTTTACTATTTTACCCTTTTTAAAATCCTCCATCTACAACAGCGTACATGGATTGAGAATCTTAGTTGCAGAGAGTCCTTTATTTATAATTATGAATAAGGCTAGGTCGCTTAAATTTCAAGCAGCTATTACTTGTTGCATCCAAATCAAGATCAGAACAGTTTCTATGTTTACGAATTACTTTGATTCCAAGCAATCTCTTACTGCTTTGAATAGTTTTTTACTTTGGCCCCTTGATGTGTTGGCATCAGCGGTTGCTTCAGAAGTATTTCGAGTCTGCTCTACTGGTGCTAATTTCTCTGTAAAGGTCTTGATAAAGGTGAGGACCTCCTTCTGTGTTGCAACCATATTTGTTTGAGTCCTTACAAGAATTTCTTGCGTTTGCATCAAATCAAAAATGGTAGGAGGAGTCCGCTCATCCCTTGGCTCTTCATTATGCTGCTCAGAAGGAGGAGGAGTGACATTGTCAACGTTGGTATTCTGAGTAGTGTTACCTGGAGTACCATTATTGGTATTGGCAGAATTCACGTTAGGAGTACTCTCTGATCCTGACCTAAAACCAACCGTCTCTAAAACTGGTTAAATTGAAAATTTGAGAGATTGAGAATTGCAACTGAGAGATTAATCTCCCACCGTGGTCGCCAAAATGTTTGTGGGGAAAAACGTATTGAAGGATATTTTTGGAAAAAGTAGGTGAGCAGGTGACAATTCGCCAATCCTTAAAACATTTGTGTTGTTAAAGCACTTTAGATTCGAGAGATTAATCAGTACAATCCTGGCCTAAACCAAGCAATGGCCGTTCCAGTCTTGCTTCAGTCACAAAAATGAGAAGGAGAAGGGTTGGTCTTAAGGAGGGAAACGAGAGAAGAATGAGGTCAGAGTGAATAGCTATGGATAATTGGATATTTGAGTTCTTTAGTGTTCGACTAGGAATTTCAGAATTGCTTTGTTGTTCAGACTTGCGTAAAACTTGTCTATCAATTGTTCTGTTGTAAAAATTATGTCCTTGTTCAATTTTTTGAACATATATTTATATCATAGCTATTGTAACCACTCAACTTCTTTTCTGGAAGAAACTTTCGATGGTTGAGTAGTGGTGAAGTGGAAAAGGTGGAGAAGGTGTTGACAACTGCTCTCCACTTCGATTAAGGTTGAATAGTCAGTTACTCAACCCCCCCACTCCTCTACTCAACTGCTATCGATCTTTCCAAGACTTCTCTTTAGTTGGCGTACTGCTGCACCACATGTCGTAGACCGCCAGACCAAAACCCTAATTAATATCCCGCCATTTGTGACATTTGATGTCTCTTGTATATTGTAGTATTAAGCACTACTGATGTTAAGTCGACTGAGACCTACTTAATGGGTCTCTTGACTGAAGACTTGTCATGCTTGACTAGCTAATGAGTCTAGCAAACTAGAAGAAATATGTCATGCTTGACTAGTTGATGAGTCTAGCAGACTAAAATAAAATAAATGTGTCCTGCTTGACTAGATGAGGAGTCTAGCAGGATAGAATAAAGTAAATGTGTCCTGCTTGACTAGCTGAGGAGTCTAGCACGCTAAAAAATAAATATGTATTTATTTGTGAATGTGGAATACTGTATCAATTTTTTATTGATAAGAGTATGCAGCTGAGCATGAAAATTATAGTGAAGCCTCATACAAAATATATGTGAGAGGCCTAGTATGACTTAAGATTTTGAAATTTTAGTTGAAACCCTAAATTATGAAACCGCAAATATTCACGTGATTATAAGAGGAATGGATCAAATTTTATCTTTCACGTGAAAATAGAAAGGGGACGCAAGCTTGTCCTCTCGTTAAATATAAGAGGAGGGACGCAAGCTTTGTTCTCATGTCAATATAAGAAGGGGGGTGACCAAACTTTGGTCTTTACAAAAAATAGGAGAGAGACGTCAAATCTTCTCTTACGTGAAAATAGAAGAGGGAAGCATCTTGTCCTCTCACATGAAAAAATAGAAGAAGAGGAGACTAGTTTTGGTCCTCACGTTTGAGGAGAAGAGGAATGTCAAACTCTACTCTTGAAGCAGGAGTCTCATGTTTTACTTTTTGCACTCATCCTCACATATTGAGGGTAAAATAGTAAGTTTTTCAAATTTTGACAAGAAACACAAGTCTTGTGAAATTGATTTTATTTTGAAGTCTTTTCTTAAAAATGGTCGTGTAGGCTTAGTTGCTTGACTAGCATACACATTGGAAGCAAAAGAGGTAAACGTGTCTCCCTCTCTTTAAAAATTAGGGTTTTAAAAAGTTTACAAGAAGGCTAAGAGTTTATGTAATTTTTTTAGAGAGGAGCATGATGTCCATGCTCGGTTTTTGAGTACTCGTGCAAGTCTTGTGTCAAGAAGCAGGACGCGTGAATAAGATAGCTAGACGTATGTAAAAAAAAGTTTGAGATTTTTGTCACGCTTTTTGCAACACTTATAAGTGTTGCAAAACCATTTTCTTTCAAACCATAATTAAATTTAACAGACACCCTTTGTCACATTTTTACAACGTTTGTAAGTGTTGCTAATTCATCTTCAAACCCTAATTAGGGTTTTGGAATACTTTCGGTCACGTTTTTGCAAGTTATGATTTTGATTTTCAAACCCCAATTAGAGTAAAAATTTTGAAACGCTTTTGACACGTTTATAAGTGTTGTGAAGTGCTTTAAAACTCTTTTCAAAATCTTTTACTCGTTTTGCATTGGTTGTCTCTTTAAGCAAAGGATCAATGTAACTGGATATGACTTTTATCTAGTAGAAGCTATAGAGTCATATTTTATTTTATTTAAGCACATCTATGGTACTTTAATTAAATAAATAAATAAATATTATTTTAATAGGTTAATATTGTTCAATTTGAACATAAATATTAACGTAAGTAATTTTGGGGATTCAACTGTGGAATTTAACACCTAGAAATAATAATACTCAAATTGCTCTATACTAGTGTGCAATACATCTAGGAGCCTAAGAGATTTTATGTAAAAATCATAAAACATCTGGGAAACTTGTCGTGTGCGCTAGTGTTGTTCTAATGATTTGAAAAAAAGACAGGGAATAGCACCCGAAAATAAAACTCAAATGTTTCTGTACTAGTGTGCAATACATCTAGGAGCCTAAGAGATTTTATGTAAAAATCATAGAACATCTAGGAAACTTGTCGTGTGCGCCAGTGTTGTTCTAATGATTTTGTGTGGTGATGAATATTGAATGAATTCATCAATTTGATCGTATACATTGGCCAAACATATAAGGAGAGGACAGGGATATGCGCCTGAGAGATAGTATGGATAAGCGCCTACCCGAGAATTCTATTACAGAATTTTAAAAGTCTAGTATTTCTCAGACCATAGTATTGAGAGGTGATTTACTATTTTATCCTTGTCAAAAACCCACCATCTACATTAAGTCCCCTGCTTAGCACGGAACGAGTAATGTTACGTGGTAAGCACTAGATAGTGGCCTGACAGATAAAATAAATAAACGAAAATAACTTGATAGTTCAATGGTTAGATATTACCAGAGAAGTAGAGGTTGCTTTGAACTTTTGAGTAAGCGAGCATAAAAGAACGTCTTGATTGCATTAGTGGTGCTCTGATAGCAAAGCAAGGCTCTTGATGTTAGATGGACATGCATAATTTAATGCCAGGCACGTGAGTATTTTCCCGATGTTGAGGCAAGGCGTGCGTCCGGATTTGAGGAGGACGAACATGCTTTGATTGAAGCCTGAATGCAATTGAATCGAAGTTCGCCTGGTGAATTTTTTAAGGTTCGAGTTAATGAACCAGTGAGTTTATGTTGGAGTGGTTCAACTTTCAAAAGAGAGGCGGACAAGCTTGTTTGATTGTGACTTGAAGCTGAAGTAGACAAACATATCATGTCAAGTCAAGCGCTACTTTGAAGTTGAATTCGAGCTTGCACAAGAACACGTCTTGACTGTTGAAGGCTTCAAGCGAAGTAAAGAGTGTGAGCAATAATATTCATCGATATTGCATTCAATGTAATCAATAGGCATGTGCGTGTCTTGTTGTTGTAGGCATCGAACCATATGTAGTTGGAGTGGACGAACTCGCTTTGGAAGTGAGTAGTATACACGAGTTTAAACCAAATTGGGCTGGTGGCTTTAAGACGAAGCTATATACGAAACTGATTGTGCGTGTCTTGATTTATAGATGTGCAAGAGGCGAAGTCAGCTTGATTGAAGTTTGAGTTGAAGTCTTCAGGGCAATACCGCGTATTGGTAAAGTCTTCATGAAACGATAACACAGTCCCCATGTGTTATTGAAACGTGAGAGTCTTTCATAACTTCATATTCATGTTGCTGAACACTAGAGCATGTTAGAGAAGTAGGTACATGCTTGTATAAATCAAGACTTGTTGTGAAAACTCGTCATCAAAAAATTTAGATATAAGCCCCTTTATTAGAATTGTTGTAGAATCTTCGTACGAACTCGGAATTTGGGTTTTGAGCTCTTATAGGGAGTCAGAAAGACAGGATAATGAAAATTCCGGAAGAATTCAGGAATTTTTCAGGTGGGAGATAGTTGAGAATTTTTATCATATCTATTAGCTCGCTTGCCCGATTGCTATGATTTATTGATATGTTGTAGAGGACATCCATACAAAGAGATTGATAATCACACTTAGATTAATTACTAATTGCTCCCAATTTGCAACTTAGTACAGGATAATGCGAAATTGCCTCTGATGAGCTTAGAGTGAAAACGTGTTTTTAAGCCTCCGGGTGATTTGCTTGAGTTTTGGGTACTTCATGAAGTATATATACATAATCAATCCACTTGTACTCTGAAAGTTCTTGTTTGAGCTTCAATCTCACCTGAAGAAGTATTGATTGTAGACCAGGATGATAAAACCATTACTTCTTCATTGAAAATCCCTGAAGAAGTCTTTATGACATGATTGTTGATGTAGAAGATCAAAGTGAAGATATCACAGAAATTGAGAAAACCCTGGTTGTGTCTGAGTATCCGGGTGCAGGTCTTCCTTTTCATCCTTCACTTTGTAAACCACCGCCAAAACATGTGTTTGTTGGCAACTTCAAAGTTTTAGAGGAGTATGGTGAGTTATATACTCAAATATGGCATAAGTATGTCCACATTGCTATTACTAAGAAATATGAAGACCCCATCATTTTTGCTTTTCGTGTGAATGAAGTATTATCCTATATATATGAAATGTCTACTGTAACAAGTGCTATTGTTGCTAAGTGGATGTTTGCAAATTGAAAATATCATCTAGAGGCATGTGACCGACTAAGATTCAACATGGCTTGGTTTGGTCGTGGAATCGATGTTGTTAAAGAGTCATAGGCTGTGGCAGGTGTAGTCCCCTCTTCTTACTTTATTGAGTATGAGGAGGCAGAGATTGAAGGGTTAACTCAGGAGTTGGAGTTGAGGAAGGCTGCTCTCGAGGATATGAAGGAGGTTCTCTCTAAGAGGAACAAGCCATTGTTGGTCAGACTCCCTTAAACTTTATCTTACACTTTTATTTTATTCTAGAGAGATATAGACTTATTTGGTTTGGATTTGAATGACTGGATATTTGGTAGACATGATTGCAAGGATTTTATATTTGGATCAGCATGGATTTTGAACTAATAAGATTGAAATTCTATTACTGAAAGGAAATTTTATAGTGAATGCAAATGTCTTGCATACGTTTTGGAGGAATTGAAATTGCAAATGAATTAAACAAATATCCCTGGATGCTTCAGGCGTCAAATGTCTTGAGCCATTCTCTTGTATTGCCTCCTCTACCAATTTTCCGTCTTCATCAATTAACTTGTAGTATCCACCAATAGTAGCTTTAGCAATCATGAACGGCCCTTCCCAGTCAGAGCTTGTGTTATAGTGACGATTGCGTCTTGCTGCTTTCATAACCCAGTCTCATATCTGAAAAGCATTAACCTTTACTGGCTTGGTTATGAATATGTGTTGTTGATGAGGTTTTTCCTTCATCTTCATGCTAGCTCTTGCGTTCCACGCGTATGGATGTGTAGGAGTCTTCTTAGGATGGTTTTGTGGCACATGTGGACATTCCTGTAATGTCACAGGAAAATATACATGATGCTCCTTTCCATGGTTAGACATCAAATGAGTGATGAATGACTTAATACGTTGTTGAACTTGAAGAGGAGTTTGTTTTATCCACTTAGAAAAATATTGAAGGGGTGAGGTTATCCATTCATAACGCCTGACTAAAGCAGAGTTGAGTTTTCCAGCAAACTCAAGTCCCCAGTTATAGGAGGTGTGAGGAACATTGAGTGGCAAAGATATGAGTTCAGTAAGTTTTACTAGAGTACGATACCTCTCCACGTATAATGTTGCATCTTCTCCTGGATCCTGCTTCATAGCCACCAAGTCTTGGTATTCTTCCAAATACATAATAGGATCATCTGTCTTGATCTTCTGGTGAGGTGTAGAGATGTATGCTTGAGATGAATTCGGCAATGAGGGTGTCTTGGTGGCTGCAGTCTTGTTGTTGTGCAACCATGGACGTCCCAAGATCATGTCATATCTTAGGTCATCTTTCGTTGTGTAAAATTTGGTGTTAGCACATGCATAACCCATTTGACTTTCAAAATCAATGTAGCCATAAGCATTGACAGGCTTTCCTTCAGGATATTGAGTGGTAGTAAGCGAATGGACAACTTCATTATGCGTGATCCTACGATTCTGAGTGTCTTGATAGGGATAATGTTGGTTGTAGTGCCTGCATCGATTAAGTTTCTCTTAAACTCAGTATTTTTGAGGCTAACGGCAGTGAGAATTCCCCAGTCACAGTTTTCTCCATCTTTACTCATATATGCAGGTTCGACGTGTGATTCTCTTTCATTGAGTGGAGGTAGTCTTCTGCCAGACACAATATGATTGAGAGCAGTGAACAAGTCATTGCCTTGATCCTTTGAGAGTTAGAGGAGTTCATACACACGTTTCATCATAGATTGGACCACTTGATTAGTAGGATCCTCATACATGGTAAATTGCCTGATAGGGAGATGGTTCTTATGTACACCTTCAGTCCCCAAGTCAAGTTCTCCTGACTCGATCTTCTCTTTGAGTATCCGCTTCTAGGGATGTCAACGGATGTTAACGAAATGGATATTGGCTCAGCCGTATCCGATATCCGCTAAGCTTATCGGATATTCGATATCCGATAAGTTCCGACAGACTCTTAACCTTCATATCTGATTCCGTTTCGTTAAGCTTATCGGATATCCGATATTATCCGATAAATATCCGTTTCGTCAACCCAAATTTTCAAAGCCTGTAAAATCTCAGCCATTCACTACTCAATCAAACGGCAACCACAGTAGTTTTCTACTGAATTTTCGGTTAATCTAAACTCCAAACTTTCCTGAGTTCTCCGCCAATCTAAACCCAAATCATTGAGATATCAAACTCCACCTAGATCTCTTCCTTTGATCCACAAAAACCAATGACAGAAAACTCACTTCTTAATCTATTTCCTCGGCTGAAACTTACCCCAAATCTCTACAGTTTGTGCTTCAAGTTTCTTCTTTGTCTCAGCTAGAAAACCTGTTCTAAACCTTTTGGAGAATACCCACTGGACCCATGCTAACTGACGACCTGAATTTGGTGCAGCAGCAAAGTAGTCTGAACTTAAGATTATTAAAAACAAGTCGTTCGGGCCTTTAAGCAAACATATTCTGTGCGGTTTGCTGGTTGATTTTAACATCAATTTGGTTGTACTTTCTAATACCAATTCTCCTTCCCTGCAATCACTTTATCATTCAAGACAAACCCGACTGAATTCAACACAAATCAATCATTCACAAACACATATTCAACTTCAAAAGCAACAAACTTCATTATTTTCCGACCATGGCAAAACTCCATTCTTTCCTGTCTAATTCGAATTAAAACAAAACCCATCCTCTATTTTTTCCTTGTTCTTCATGGTTGTTGTTTCTTGAACTCAAATCCTCTTCCATCTCTTTGTTCTTCATCCAACAACGACAACGAACCCGAGCTCAATTCAACAGAACTCTGTATTCTTTTCTTCTTCTCAACTCGAAATTTTCTAAACTCAGCAATTCTCTTCTCGATGTTTTCTTTCTTCTTATTCAATAGTAACAGCGAACAACTTCACTCTTTTTTATTTAGTTACTTTCTTAACGGATACGGATAATATCCGACGGATACCGGCTTAGCCGGTTCCGTTACAATAACCCTAAATATCCGATAGAAATATCCGACTCTGATATCCGATATCCGTTATATCAGATAATATCCTATAGGATCCCGGATTATCGGAAACGGATGTCGGATTTCGGATAAGGATTGACAACCCTATCCGCTTCAAAACATTGCAATCACTTGTTGAGTGATTAACAAATCTGTGGAAGTGACAATATTTGGGATTTTGCCATTTCTTGCTCTCTTGGTGGACGTCGGATAGGAGGCAAGTTTATGGTACCATCTTGAATCCAGGCTTCCAAGAGTTCAATTGCTTCCTCAATTGGAAGAAGGAGATCTGTGGCTGTTTGGACTTCTCTCGGTTGTTGATGTTGACGTTGAGCCGGTGGTGAAGCTGCAACTGCTTGATTAGTTCTTCGAGGTGGCCGGCCTGCCTGTGGTGCTAGAGTAGGAACTGGTGCTAGTGATGCACGTTTGGGTTGTGGCTTTGATGTTGGAGCTTTCCTCTTACAGCCTTCACTCACAATACCTACAGATGGTTGCGTGTTGAATTTCCTCTGAGCCAAACGTCGACTGCTACGA
>JAJJMC010032492.1:10000-24067 GCA_023531435.1 Papaver californicum | reverse complement strand
GATCGAAAAGAAGGAATAGTGTGTATTTTTCGTTGGGGATTTCCTGGAATAAATCGTCGTATCTTCCTTCGATTCCTTATGAGAGATGTCCAGTCGATTAGAATCGAAATTAAAGAGGGTCTTTTTCCGCGTCGTGTCCTTTATATGGAAATCAGAGGTCAGGGAGCCATTCCCTTGACTCGTACTGATGAGAACCTGACTCCACGAGAAATTGAACAAAAAGCGGCGGAATTGGCCTATTTCTTGCGCGTACCAATTGAAGTATTTTGAAATGAACTGCGAAGAATTAATGTTTTGTTAGCATGGGGAAAGAAACAGAACTAATGAATCTTCATTTTATAGAACTTAACTTAAGTTTTTTCAGAACGTTCATTCGAGCAAAAGTGGATGTATATGGAATAAACAGAAAACGAAACTTTTTTTGTGGAAACAAAAAAAACGCAATTCTTTCAGACTATAATTTTTCTTTTTTGGGGGTCTACTATTTTGAATTGTTACGTTAGATACAGATGGATTCTATATTGTAAATAACTCCTCTTTTTTTTTGTCAAGCGATTTTTCTTTTTCTACGCCTTTTTCCTGCTTGATCATCAATGATTAGATCCCTTAATAACTATAAATATCCAAACTTTCTCAGGTTTTGCCACTCATTTTTGATTTCACCATTATCTCAATATTTTTCAAAATTTCCCTCCATTATTCCTGGGCTGTAGGTAGCCCTTCGCAATAATTGATCTAACAAAGGCGGCTCTTTCGGACATTAATCGAAAAGATGCAATTGTTTCTAATTTGACTAATGTTTCTAATTTGACTAATTGAAAGACCCGGAAACTTTTTTCTTCATTCGAAGCGAAGCAAACCCTTACTCTTATTTCTATGTTCTTTCTTGATCCAAGGACTAACTAAAAAAAAAAGGAGGCGTAGATCCATAGGTTCGATACCTTGTTATCGAACTCATGCTTCATAGAAATATTCGATCGGATAGAGTCGACGAAAGAGGTAGTTTCATTAGTAATTTACAGATTAAAAATGCCACAAAAGAAAACATTCACTACCCTCACATATCTTGCATCTATTATATTTTTACCCTGGTGGGTTTCTCTCTCATTTAATAAAAATATGGAATCCTGGGTTACAAATTGGTGGAATACTAGGCAATCCGAAATGTTTTTGACTGATATTAAAGAAAAGAATCTTCTAGAAAAATTCATAGAATTAGAAGAACTTTTCTTTTTGGACGAAATGATAAAGGAGTACCCGGAGACACATATACAAAAACTACGTATAGAAATCCACAAGGAAACGCTACAATTGGTCAAGATGCACAATGAGGGTCATATTCATAGCATTTTGCACTTCTCGACAAATATAATCTGTTTCGCTATTCTAAGTGGTTATTCTATTCTAGGTAATGAAGAACTTCTCGTTCTTAATTCTTGGGTGAAAGAATTCCTCTATAACTTAAGTGACACAATAAAAGCTTTTTCTATTCTTTTATTAACTGATTTATGTATCGGATTCCATTCGCCTCATGGTTGGGAACTAATGATTGGCTCTATCTCCAAGGATTTTGGATTTTATCATAATGATCAAATTATATCTGGTCTTGTTTCCACTTTCCCAGTAATTCTAGATACACTTTTAAAATATTGGATTTTCCGTTATTTAAATCGCGTATCTCCGTCACTTGTAGTGATTTATCATTCAATGAATGACTAAAGGCTGATTCACCGATATTAATCAAATCATAATGTTTGTTACTTTGTTTGTACATACATAAACAAAGCATTCCAAATCTTACTTACCTTTTCTATTTATACCCATCCCAGAGATTCTTCCTGTATTCCATTCCAGTAAAATTATTCCATTACAATAGCAGAATCGTGGATAGGGAACTATACTAGTAACCTACCTAATTTATTGTAGAAATTCTCGGGATCAACGATTGGACCATGCAAAAAAGAAATATCTTTTCTCGGATAAAGGAGCAGATGGCTCGATCCATTTCTGTATCGATCATGCTATATGTAATAACTTGGCCATCTACTTCATATGCATATCCCATTTTTGCGCAGCAAGGTTATGAAAATCCACGAGAGGCGACGGGCGTATTGTCTGTGCCAATTGCCATTTAGCTAATAAGCCTGTGGATATTGAGGTTCCACAAGCGATACTTCCTGATACTGTATTTGAAGCAGTTGTAAGAATCCCTTATGATATGCAACTGAAACAGGTTCTTGCTAATGGGAAAAAGGGGGCTTTGAATGTAGGGGCTGTTCTTATTTTGCCTGAGGGATTCGAATTAGCCCCCCCCGATCGTATTTCTCCCGAAATGAAAGAAAAGATGGGCAATCTTTCTTTTCAGAGTTATCGTCCCACAAAAAAAAATATTCTTGTGATAGGTCCTGTTCCAGGTCAGAAATATAGTGAAATCACCTTTCCAATTCTTTCCCCAGACCCCGCTATTAACAAAGACGTTCACTTCTTAAAATATCCTATATATGTAGGTGGGAACAGAGGTAGGGGTCAGATTTATCCCGATGGGAGTAAGAGTAACAATACAGTCTATAATGCTACATCAGCAGGTATAGTAAGTAAAATTGTACGTAAAGAAAAAGGGGGATATGAAATAAGCATAGCAGATACGTCAGACGGTCACCAAGTGGTCGATATTATACCTCGAGGACCGGAACTTCTTGTGTCAGAAGGCGAATCTATCAAGCTTGATCAACCACTAACAAGTAATCCCAACGTGGGTGGATTTGGTCAGGGAGACGCAGAAATAGTACTTCAAGATCCATCACGTGTCCAAGGCCTTTTGTTCTTCTTGGCATCTGTTATTCTGGCACAAATATTTTTGGTTTTGAAAAAGAAACAATTCGAGAAGGTTCAATTGTCTGAAATGAATTTTTAGGTCCACGGATTTATTAACATAAAGTTCATAAAAACCAAATTCTTCTTGATCGATGTAATTATGTATGGTTAAAAATAGGATTTAGTTTACTTGCTTTGTTGCTACTGTTTGTTTTTATACAAGATATTGGAAAGTACTTAGCTTTGACTTTTACTGCTAGTAATAGACTAGTATTATATTGTGAAGAACGCGTTATTTGACGTGAATCCAACTCCCTTTTTCAATCCAAAAAGGAGTGGCGTTACTATCTCACTATTGTCAAATTTGAAATGCCACGAAATACATGAAATCAAAAGTATCCTATTCTATATAGAAAAAGGGAATCAAATTCGAATAGGAGTAGATAATCGACATAAGTGGTAGGAGAATATAAAGCAAGGAATAAATGAAAGGAACAACCTATTATAGGAGGGATTTTTTCTCTTTCTAATCTTCGACACAAGAAAAGGGTGAAATTTTCTTTTCTTGTGTCAAAAGAATAATGATTCTTAATCCCCTTACGCCTAAAAAGTACTATTCCCTTTTTTTAGGTTTATCGGAACCTCGCCTCTTTGGATTTCTAAAAAGTAGTGGACAATAAAAAAGGGGGGTGGATTCGCTCGTTGAGTAACTCGAACTTCTTCGATGAACTAAAAAAAAAAGGAAAACTTTGATGAGATAATAAAATAAATGGAGTAAGCTTCTATTAGTATAGAAATTCTTTGGATGATGTCTCATATACAGGAATCCACATTATGTATGTCATTCAGAAAATAGATTAATTCCCGCCCTTTTTTTCGATTTCGGACGAATACCTACTATGTAGGAACAGGTATTATGAATCCAATCAATAGAGTTAATTCTCCAAAAGCAAGCATCATCTTAAAAAAGAGCTATTTGAAACATCGGAGCAAAAGGCCCACTTTTTTTTTACGAATAGAATAGTGTGCTTGTATTAACTGGATTATCTGCAAACTTTTTTTATGGAATGAAAAAAAATTTCGTTGAAAAAGTAAGAGCTCAACGGGACCGTACCCCTCGAATTAAACAAAAGGGGTAAGGTCCCGTTGAGCTCTTACTTTTTCCTGTCTACAACTCAGTTCATATTATTATTACAGGGATGAGCCCAACCCGGAATATGAACCGTAAAAGAAAACACCTATTGAACCGATCACAGGAATACCGGCTACAGTACCTATCAACCAAAGAGGAATCCTTCCAGTAGTATCGGCCATTTACCCCACTTCCCTCCACATTTCATCAAGTGGTCATGCTAGAGACATAAACAGCCATGGATAATTTTGAGATGAGATCCTTCCGAGTGGGATATAGAGAATTCGCACTATTCTCTCCCTTTTTCTTAATTGAAGAAATAATTGGAAAATAAAACAGCAAGTACAAAAATGAGTAATAACCCCCAGTAAAGACTGGTACGATTCAATTCAACATTTTGTTCGTTCGGGTTTGATTGTGTCATAGCTCTATAATTCAATTCGGGTTAGGTTTATCGTTGGATGAACTGCATTGCTGATATTGACCCCAAAAAAGAAACGGTAGGTACAGCTAGTCCGTGAATAGCTAACCATCGCACTGTAAAAATTGGATAGGTTCGATCTATAGTCATTGGGGCCTCCTAAAAGGATCTACTAAATTCATCGAGTTGTGCCAAAGGATCAAAACGGCCAGTTATTAATGGAATTCCTTGTCGACTCTCTGTAAAATACTCGTTTGGCCGAGGGCTTCCAAACACATCGTAAGCTAAACCCGTGCTGACGAATAACCAACCCGCAATGAATAGGGAAGGTATAGTAATGCTATGAATGACCCAGTATCGAATACTGGTAATAATATCACCAAAAGCGCGTTCTCCCGTGCTTCCAGACATGCTGAGCTCCACATATTCTTGTACAGTCAAAGGGGATCGATTCCGTGAAAGATGGGATCAGTAAGTGGAAACCCACGGATCCTTAATCTTTGTTAGATCGTCAATAGTGTACCGAAGGCGTCTTTAGAGTATACCGAATCAGTATAGCTACCCTTCTTCTGACACAGCAACGCAATTTAAATCAGTATCCAAAAGAAGTGTTACATAAACTCTTTCTTCCTTTTTTGTTCCTTATATATAAGGATGATGTGCTATTCAACCCAAAATTTCTGTACTGTAGTAGTATAGGGTTCTTTTCATTACTCGCTTTGGGCTAGAAACTGAAGATCTGGTAAAGCTTGAGTTCGCCGGGTTGGGTTCTAATAATTAATGAAAGATGTTATCATATTCACACAATTCTATTAGATACGAAATCTAGAAACCTCTTTTCTTGGTTGTATATAACGGGTTTTTCTTCGGATCCTTTGAGTTCAAGGAATGGATTAGTAGTACAATAATAGGAGTAGATAGTATTTGACCAAAGAAAAAAAGGAAGAATCAATCAATATTCGTGATGCAACCATTGTCGTATTACAGCCAAAGGTTCTTTTCCTTCTTGACCTAGATACAAGAGAGGGATTCCCTAATATGGAAAGGCGGCATGTAGAACCTAAAAGGAAAAGATAATAGAATGACTAGTTTTAGAATTGAGTTGTCCCGAAATAAAGCTTTTATTTCGTCCAGCGATCGTGCGATACTTTTTTCTTAGCATTTGTGAGATATTATGTACAATTAAAGAGCCTACGACTTTTTTTATGAGGTTAAAGGTGTTGTGATAAGGTCCTTTGCTCCAAAAAGGAAACTTGATTATATACAATTGAAAAAGAAATGATCAAAATAGAAAAGATTTTCTATTTGATTCCATAGTGATTAAAAAAGAGTTTACTTTATGAAATGAATGAAATTCCACTACAAAGTTTTTTCTTTTTACTTGACTCAATAGTTGCTCAACGAATCTGTTGATTCAAAATAACGGAATCGGTAGATGTTAGAGATGATGGATCACTAGATCAATCTTTTTTCTACTTCTGTCACCCTATCTTTGTTAGTGCCGTCTATAATGATTGATGAATCAAAAACTTTTCATTGGAGCAGATTTTGTCAGTTTTTTTTTTATGTAAACTTAGGTAAATGTTTTATCACCATATGTATAAAAAGACCGTATCTTATTTAGCTCCTTTATGCCTACTCTAACTAGTTATTTCGGTTTTCTACTGGCGGCTTCAACTATAACTCCCGCTCTTTTTATTGGTCTGAGCAAGATACGACTTATTTGAAATGAATTGAATGAACAATTAATAAAAAAACCTTTTTCTGTGAGATTCTAGGTATTCTATAGTGACTTCCCGCGTCAATTGTCAATTCTTGATCATTGAGATTCATTATTGCTTCGGATTTATATTTAAGAATAGATATTACCTCTCTTTTTCCTCTTTCAAACAAACCGAAATGATTGAAGTTTTACTATTTGGAATCGTGTTAGGTCTAATTCCTATTACTTTGGCTGGATTATTCGTAACTGCATATTTACAATACAGACGCGGTGATCAGTTGGACCTTTGATTAAGTAACATCTCGTTTTTGATTGACCTCCTCCTTTTTTAATTCAAGGAGGCCAAATTAAGGTTGCTGTTTAAGTTGGTGGAGTTATTTCATTGTAATTCGAGAACAGAATCACGCTCTGTAGGATTTGAACCTACGACATCGGGTTTTGGAGACCCACGTTCTACCGAACTGAACTAAGAGCGCCTTCTTATCACAATAGATAAGACCATAAAAAAGTATTATCTTTGTAGGCCTAATATACTTTGTATGTCTATAGTATCATAATGTATGTACAATTAGGATCGATCTCAATTACTGTCCACGGGAAAAGTAATAGGTAGGGATGACAGGATTTGAACCCGTGACATTTTGTACCCAAAACAAACGCGCTACCAAGCTGCGCTACATCCCTTTCAATTGGTATACAGTGTCATTGTAGAGAATCCCTGTCTTGTTTTCCACATCATTATTTCCCCCCTATAATAAAAAATTTCGCTTGCAATTTGTTCTTTTTGGTCTCATATAACATATAATAAAAGAATTATTTACATATGAAATCCGTCGGATAGAGAAATGAATATTTGTCGGTAATACTCAGGAAGAGGGGGGCGTCTTTTTCTGTTTTAAGGAAAGGGAAATCTTATCTACCGGGTCGTTGTATATATCTATTTTTGTTAGGGATTTCACTTACTAATACAAGTGATCCTTAACCACATATGCATCTGATCATATATGTATTACAATAAAGAAGGAGAGTTTGCAATGCGAGATATAAAAACATATCTCTCTGTGGCACCTGTGCTAAGTACTCTATGGTTTGGGTCTTTAGCAGGGCTATTGATAGAGATTAATCATTTATTCCCAGATGCGTTGACATTCCCGTTTTTTTCATTCTAGTTATTGACATGGGAAGGGATGAAGAAGATTAGTGAGATAATAAATTATCTGTGACTAATCCTTCTTCCTCTCTTTGTTTTATTCTTTTTTCCTATTTTCAAAATATAGAAGGACAGAAAAGGAAAAAACAAAAGTGGATTCAATCTCAGTGAAACTTGGGTTAGACTCAAAGGGCCTAAGAAAATAGAAATAAATGGGATCTAGGGAAACTAAAGAAATCATACAAGATATTTAAATGAAATACTGTATGTACTAGGATTCAAAATAATTGATAGTTATAAATTGTTGTATTACTTATTCTTTATATTACTCTATTGATTGCAACAAAATCTTTTGAAATTTGATTTCGGGTCGAAAATCAAAGAGTTGGGTAAATCCAAAATTCAAGGGAGGTTCATGGGCAAGGGTAAAGATGTTAGAGTCAGAGTTATTTTGGAATGTACCAGTTGTATACGAAACCGTGTTAATAAGGAATCATCGGGCGTTTCCAGATATATTACTCAAAAGAATCGACACAATACGCCTAGTCGATTGGAATTGAGAAAATTCTGTCCCTATTGTTGCAAACATACAATTCATGGGGAGATAAAGAAATAGACCGAACCAGAGGTAGAGGGTGTGTGTGCTACCCTTCGAAGTAACAAGAATAAATTACATATAATATATAGAAACAAATCAAATCCTATTTCAGTCGGATCAAAAAAGAATTCGAATTCAGAAATAGGATTTTCGGGATAAGGAATAAACAATGGAAAAACCCAAGCGACCTTTTCTTAAATCCAAGCGATCTTTTCGTAGGCGTTTGCCCCCAATTGGATCGGGGGATCGAATTGATTATAGAAACATGAGTTTAATTAGTCGATTTATTAGTGAACAAGGAAAAATATTATCTAGACGAGTGAATAGATTAACCTTGAAACAACAACGATTAATTACTATTGCTATAAAACAAGCCCGTATTTTATCTTCGTTACCTTTTCTTAATAATGAGAAACAATTTGAGAGAACCGAGTCGACCCCTAGAACTACTGGTCCTAGAACCAGAAATAAATAGGCCGCCCATGCCTCAATTGAATAAAAATTCCAACCCGAACCCCAACTCTGGTTGGTGTTTTGTTCAAAAATTCGAGAATCTAGATTGTATTGTCATGTCATAAGAAAAAAAGAATTGGGGAAGAAAAAGAGAAAGTCCTTAATTATTATTATGGAAACGTGTTAATTTCTTTTTACTACTTTATTATAGTAATTTATACCCTACCCTCCCGGAGTTCATTCTCCGGGGAACTCCGTTTAGATCATTCTGGTGGATTCCTTACAATCCCCTTATTTAATGATCTCGTTGGAAATCATGTAAAGACAATTCCTATTTGATATAGCTATTTGTGCAAGTATTTTACGATTAAGAAGTAACTGCCCCTTGCGCAGATCATGTATTAATCGACTATAACTATAAGATATCCTATTCTCACGAATTACTGCATTTATACGAGTGATCCACAAACGACGAAAATCTCTCTTTTGCCTGCCCCTATCCCGATGAGCCGAAACTAAAGCTCTCATTTTCTGTTGAGTCATAGTTCGAGTAAGTCTTGAATGCGCCCCTCGAAAGGTTGATGCAAATAAACGCATTTTTGTTCTACGTCTCCGAGCTATATATCCTCGTTTAATTCTGGTCATTGAATCAAATGAAACTTTGATGAATAACTAATTGATTTCTTTTCTTTCAGTCATTCTTTCCCCCCCTAGTCTATTAATAACAAAACTGATTCTTCCGATGTATAAAAAAAAAATTCCAATGGCTTTTGCTACTATGACCTTCCCAACCACGATTTTTTTGAGGCATTTCATTTCACCTCGAAATAAGAAATTGTATTGATACTTGGTATCAAAAAAAAAGTAAATAAAAAACGAAAAATTGTGGGTTCCATCGTTTCTATGGTTACGGTTTAAACGGTGAGGTCCTTTCTATACACCGGAGCCTCTTACCTATTTAGTAACTTGTACAGTTCACACTCTTTGGCTCTACCCATGAATTATCCAGTAATAGGTCTTTTCACAACTAGATCTACCCATACAGTAACGGCATTTCATTATGAAGGTTGGTTAGGTAGCTGACCCTGTTAGTCCGTTTTTGCAAGAATGGGAGCATAATCTTTCTGCTTCTAAAATACCATTCCATTCCCCCGCTTAATGGATAACCATTTGCTACCAATGGGGAGTTGCTTCTCATCTCCAGTTGAGATGATTGGATTTATACCAAAGGAAACCATAAATTTCATACACAATAGAGGTCCTTTTTTCGATAGTGATATGGGGTTTTTCCATTCCTATTCATTGGTACCGATCATTGATACTGTCAAAAAAATCTCCTTTCTTTTGTTCCAGTTCATGATCTGAACGAGTCGCACATACACCCTAGTACATGTTCCTCGACGCTGAGGACATCCCCGAAGGGCGGGGGATTTTGTGACATTTCTGATTGGCTGTCTTGTATTTCTAATAAGTTGTTTAATAGTTGGCATGCTGGATCGTATACAGAATGGGCTGGTTTAGATCGATCCTAACCGGATGATTATGAATTCCTCTCGTTTCATTGAATATTTTCCCACTACCACTTTTAACCTCGGTAAGAAAATAAAATAGGAAATAACATAGCTCAGTCAATTATGGTTCGAAACGGAATGGAATCACAGATTTACGTGAAGTCCCCGGTATTTTCGACCGCTACAAGATCAACAATTCCATGAGCTTGGGCTTCTGTTGCTGACATAAAAACGTCCCTTTCCATGTCTTCGGATACAACCCATAATGGATTGCCCGTTCTTTGTACATAAACCCTTGTGAGGGTTTCGCGAAGTTTCAGCAGTTCTTCCGCTTCCAGGACAAATTCTCCTGTTTGTGCCTCGTAAAAAGAGCTAGCAGGTTGGTGGATCATTACCCTGATGATATAACATAATGAATGCTTCCTCTGTCTCAATGATAGAAAGAGACAAGAAAAAATCGAATTGAAGAACCGTACAGGCATTTTTTGCGCATTGCATACGGCTCTAGAATGGAATCTACTTTTACCTAAAGTGGAGGATCTATCAAACCCAGATCGGTAAATAATCCATTTACCACCCTTTCTTTCGGGAGAGTTAAAAAATACTATGATGGTTCCGTTGCTTTATATATTTATCTCGTCTGTAATTCAGCAATCCCAAAGTTTCTTTTTGATCCGATCAAATAGGGAAAGGATAATCTTGTGTATGTTTTTTCATTTTAATACTCTTTCGTAACAGAAATATAGGAAAGAGCCCTCTGATGTGTGATGTGAAAACAAAAAAGTTTGTGACGCTGAAATCGAACCCCGATAGATAAAATCAAATCAGAAATTCCTTTTGTCTCATACTACTCTCTCGATACGGAATCTCATGTTATAAAAGAACAATGATGGTTTGCTCATATCGAACTCGAAGTGCCATGCTATTATTACTTTATTTTTCATATTTTATCTGGCGAAGGCATAGTCTTCTTTTTTCTCTCAAATAAAAAACTCATTGGCGCCAAGCGTGAGGGAATGCTAGACGTTTGGTAATTTCTCCTCCGACCAGGACGAAAGACCCCATTGAAGCGGCTAATCCCATGCATATTGTATGTACATCTGGTTGCACAAATTGCATAGTATCATACATAGCTATTCCGGGTGTTACCCACCCACCGGGGGAGTTTATAAACAAATAAACATCTTTTGTATCATCCTCTATAGTGAGATATATCATGAGACCCATAAGTTGATTTGCGATCTCGCTATCGACTTGTTGGCCTAAAAAAAGTATTCTTTCTCGATGAAGTCGGTTGATTAGGACAAAATTGTATCCCTTAGGGACCGTACACGCACCTTTAGATGCATACGGTTCAAAAAAAAAGAATCAATGTGTCGATTCCAGCCCTCTTTATTTTCCCCTTTTTTCATAGGAGGATTTTTCTAACTCCTAATGAATGAAGGGCCTTTAGTCTTCTATTTTTCAAGAAAGCAGAGCAGGGTTTTGACTCACTTACCCCTAAAAAGAGCTCACTAAATTTACCCTCATTGATATATTGTTTCATCGAAATCCAATTCCGATTACGATGTCATTTTCTTGTTCCGGAATGGGCCTCTTCAATTCGTTTAGGTTTATGCTCTACTCCGGGGAAAGATTTACCCGACCTCTATTTGCACATATAGGACAAATGATCCCAATACCGCTTCTTTTGTTTGCTAATACTTTTTTTATTCATTTTATGTCTTCCGCTTCCGCCAATCACTGGAAAAGTATGATGACTCACTCCGTCGATTGATTGGCGGTTTGAGGTCGCTGGTATAATATAGGAATTCTTTATGATACAAAAGGTAATCATACATATTTTACCGATTGGGTTTTTTTGAACGGAGCCTGGATACTTCATTTTTTTGGTCCAACCAAGCCAACCATAAATTCTTCTAATTGAAAAATGCATATTGATCCCCCAAATAAATTGCTCTAATTGCACTTCACGCTTCAAATTATTGATGGTTCAATCAATCTTTCTTGGGTGAAACAGAGGATATCTCGATCGGGGGAGAAAACGGGGAAATCCCATATGACCCAATATGTCTGACAAGTCGCACTATACGTCAACCCAAACCGAATCTTCCTCTCCAGGAATCCGAAAAGGTACTTTTGGAACACCAATAGGCATTAAATGAAAGAAAAAGGTTTTTAAGTACTAAAATTTCACTTTGATGTGGAAACGTAACAACGGGTTTTCTTTTTTTCATAATATTTATGTTTTCGGGTTTTATCCATAGATTGTAAAGTTCATCGAAGAAGATGGAATGAATAAAAAAAATTATTATGAATGAGCTGCGATGTTCAAATGATGAACAAGCATCTCTAATTCACTCATCTAAAATGGGACCCATCCCCCCATTGCGTATTGGTACTTATCGGGTATAGAATAGATTTGCTTCTCTTTGTTCCTACGAACAGAATTTTTCTGTTATTACCAACGGAATGCAATATAAATGCACCCTTGCTCCGAGATAATCCATTGAAAAGGAGAAGTCCATAGCATAAGCAGAGTCTTTTCCAATGCGATAAAGTAACATAGTATCTATTTTTCTTTGATAAAGGGGTATTTCCATGGGTTTGCCTTGGTATCGTGTTCATACCGTTGTATTGAATGATCCCGGCCGGTTACTTTCTGTCCATATAATGCATACAGCTCTAGTTTCTGGTTGGGCCGGTTCGATGGCTCTATACGAATTAGCTGTTTTTGATCCCTCTGACCCAGTTCTTGATCCAATGTGGAGACAAGGTATGTTCGTTATACCTTTCATGACTCGTTTAGGAATAACGAATTCCTGGGGTGGTTGGAGTATCACAGGAGGGACTATAACGAATCCGGGTATTTGGAGTTACGAAGGTGTGGCCGGGGCACATATTTTGTTTTCTGGCTTGTGCTTCTTGGCAGCTATCTGGCATTGGGTATATTGGGATCTAGAAATTTTCTGTGATGAACGTACAGGAAAACCTTCTTTGGATTTGCCCAAGATCTTTGGAATTCATTTATTTCTATCAGGGGTCGCTTGCTTTGGGTTTGGCGCATTTCATGTAACAGGCTTGTATGGTCCTGGAATATGGGTGTCCGATCCTTATGGACTGACTGGAAAAGTACAATCTGTAAATCCTGCGTGGGGTGTAGAAGGTTTTGATCCTTTTGTTCCGGGAGGAATAGCCTCTCATCATATTGCAGCAGGTACCTTAGGCATATTAGCGGGCCTCTTCCATCTTAGTGTCCGCCCGCCTCAACGTCTATACAAAGGATTACGTATGGGTAATATTGAAACTGTCCTTTCCAGTAGTATCGCTGCTGTCTTTTTTGCAGCTTTCGTTGTTGCTGGAACTATGTGGTATGGTTCAGCAACAACCCCGATCGAATTATTTGGTCCTACTCGTTATCAATGGGACCAAGGATATTTCCAGCAAGAAATATATCGCAGGGTTAGCGCTGGGCTAGCCGAAAATCAGAGTGTATCAGAAGCTTGGTCTAAAATTCCCGAAAAATTGGCTTTTTATGATTACATTGGTAATAATCCAGCCAAAGGGGGATTATTCCGAGCGGGTTCAATGGACAGCGGGGATGGAATAGCCGTTGGGTGGTTAGGACATCCTATCTTTAGAGATAAGGAAGGCCATGAGCTTTTTGTACGTCGCATGCCTACTTTTTTTGAAACATTTCCAGTAGTTTTGGTAGACGGAGACGGAATTGTGAGAGCCGATGTTCCTTTTCGAAGGGCAGAATCCAAGTATAGTGTCGAACAGGTAGGTGTAACTGTTGAGTTCTATGGCGGTGAACTGAATGGAGTCAGTTATAGCGATCCTGCTACCGTGAAAAAATATGCTAGACGTGCTCAATTGGGCGAGATTTTTGAATTAGATCGTGCTACTTTGAAATCCGATGGTGTTTTTCGTAGCAGTCCAAGGGGTTGGTTCACTTTTGGGCATGCCTCATTTGCTTTGCTCTTCTTTTTCGGACACATCTGGCATGGTGCTAGAACTTTGTTCAGAGATGTTTTTGCTGGTATTGACCCAGATTTGGATTCTCAAGTGGAATTTGGAGCATTCCAAAAACTTGGAGATCCAACTACAAGGAGACAGGTAGTCTGAGACAACATTGCTCCGGTTTCTTTCGACTCTATTTTCTTTTTGTGATTTAACATAACATAAGGTACTGGAGAAATCTTGATTTGAATCACCTTTTTTTCTTTGATTCTTGTCCTTTCTTTATCTTATCTGGGAGCTGA
>JAJJMC010032492.1:0-5000 GCA_023531435.1 Papaver californicum | reverse complement strand
GCAGCAAACGGTGTCCCTCTTCTTGTGCCCCTGAATCCACAAGTACCGGCGGAGGACCAAGAAACCACCCGACCCCGTACATCTGTAACTGTTACAATGGTATTGTTGAAACTTGCTTGAACATGAATAACTCCTTTTGGTATTCTACGTCCAGTCTTACGTGAACTAATACGTCCATTCCTACGTGAACCAACTCTTGGTATAGGTTTTGCCATCTTTTATCATCTCATCAATATGAGTCAGAGATATACGGATATATCCATTTCAGGTTAAAACAGATCCTTCATTTTATTTGTACGTTGGGTCCTTTTTCGAAGGATTATCCTTGTCTCTGTTTATGTCTCGGGTTGGAACAAATTACTATAATTCGTCCCCGACGGCGAATCAGTCGACATTTTTCACAAATTTTACGAACAGAGGCCCTTATTTTCATATTTGTCATTCCTTACCTTAATTCCGAATCTACTCCTTGGAAGAAAATAAGTCTCTTGGAATTTTGAACCTCGAGTTGTATCCCCACGAAAATAATGTCGAAAAAAATACACCTAATCGTTCGAATCTTTATTGCGGAGTCTATAAATTATACGTCCCCTTGTTGAATCATAACGACTTACTTCTATTTTGACTTTATCTCCTGGTAGTATCCGTATAAAACTACGTCGGATCCTTCCTGAAACATAACCTAGAATCAGATCTTCATTATCTAAGCGAACCCGGAACATGCCATTGGGAAGTGATTCAGTAATTAAACCTTCATGAATCCATTTTTGTTCTTTCATTTCAGGTAACCCCCTTGAAGTATCAACTAATGGAGGAGGAGTGATATTAGGCAACCAGTCCTTCCTCTTTTTTTTTTTTTTCGCAATATAGGAAGTTACCAATTCAATTCAGATATCAGAAAGATCACCATATATAACACAAAATTTCTCCTCCGATTCCTTCTAGCCGAGCTTCTCGGTCTGTCATTATACCTCGAGAAGTAGAAAGAATAACAATCCCCATTCCTCCTAAAATCCTAGGAATTCGTTGAGAGTTGGAATAGATTCGTAGACCGGGCCGGCTGATACGTTTTAAAATTGTTCTATATGGCCCTTTCCTATTCCTTCTATGTCGAAGGGTTGAAACCAAGAAATTTTTGTTGCTTTCTCGATGTTTTCTCACGTTTTCGATAAAGCCTTCTCGTAGAAGGATTTTCACAATGTTTTCGGTAATATTCGTAGATGCTATTCGAACCGTTCCTTTTTTATCCATGTCAGCATTTCGTATCGAAGTTATTATGTCAGCAATTGTGTCCCTACCCATGATGAACTATAATTATTGGTGCCTCCGAGTTTTAATATAATCAACATGCTCGTTATTTTTTTTATTATAAAGTTAAGGGATATACGTGATACATAATCTACAAAATTAATTTAATTCATTCCCAAGACCCTACTCTATCATATCACGGGCTTGTCTATTAGTCTTTATTCTAGATAGTATTTATAATACCTCAGGAGCTAATGATACTATTTTAGTAAAATTCAACTGTCTCAATTCCCGAGCGATCGCACCAAAAACCCGAGTTCCTTTTGGATTTCCTTCTTGATCAATGACAACTGCGGCATTGTCATCATATCGTATTATCATACCGTTGTCACGTTTAAGTTCTTTACATGTACGTACAATTACAGCTCTGATCACCTCTGATCTTTCTAGAGGCATATTGGGCACTGCTTCTTTGATTACAGCAACAATAACGTCACCAATATGAGCATATCGACGATTACTAGCTCCTATGATTCGAATACACATCAATTTTCGAGCCCCACTGTTGTCCGCTACATTTAAAAGGGTTTGAGGTTGAATCATATCATTATTTTTTATCGTTTCTTTCAATGCAAAGAAAGGGCAAAAGAAAAAAGAAATATTTTTTGTCCAGAAAAAAAGGCCTGCGGTTGTTTGTTTTTTCATCACAAAGACTCCTTTCCTTTGGTTGCACATCCCTATTCTGCAATAAGGAATTGAGTTCGTATAGGCATTTTGGACGCAGCGATTGAAATAGCTTCTCTGGCTACAATTTCTGATACTCCACCCATTTCATAAAGTATTCGACCCGGTTTAACGACAGATACCCAATATTCGGGAGATCCCTTCCCCGAGCCCATACGCGTTTCTGTAGGTCTTAATGTAACAGGTTTGTCTGGAAATATACGTACCCATATTTTTCCACCACGACGCGCATATCGTGTCATTGCTCGTCGCCCTGCTTCTATTTGTCTAGATGTGATCCAGGCCGGTTCAAGTGCCTGAAGAGCATATCTACCGAAACTAATATGATTGCCTCGGTAAGATATTCCCTTCATTCTTCCTCTATGTTGTTTACGGAATTTGGTTCTTTTGGGGTTATAGTTGATGGTTGTTTGTTATTCTCAATTCCATCTCTACTGCAGAACCGGACATGAGAGTTTCTTCTCATCCAGCTCCTCGCGAATGAAATGATTCCATAATATTACGAATATGTATTGAATTTCTAATAGACTGAATCATAGGTTTTTTGAGATCTAATCTGTCACGTAAAAATTTATATATCTTGGGTTTTA
Organism: Papaver californicum; assembly: GCA_023531435.1. NCBI lineage: Eukaryota > Viridiplantae > Streptophyta > Magnoliopsida > Ranunculales > Papaveraceae > Papaver > Papaver californicum. The sequence continues at coordinate 2,418 of JAJJMC010032492.1, read as the reverse complement.
TATACAACCGGAAATATACCTCTAGAATATAGAATTTTTTTTACGAATCTTTATTTTGACCTTTATTGAATCCAAAAAACTTAGCAATCCAATAAGGCCTTCGCGGGCGAATATTGACTCTTTCAATATCTGTTTAATTCGTAGGGTCAGTCCTTGACCTCTCAGAATAAATGAATAGGTTTCCTGGTTCTTTCCGCCATCCCACCTAATGAATCATTAGGATTCGTTTTCAATGGAATCTTCTGCAGTCATAGGTTCCGTCGTTCCCATCACTTCTTGGTTAATGGCTAGGCCTGAACTCTGCAACGGAGCTCCTAATTCAATTTGTTGTTCCTGAGTCAATCTACTCAGTCTTTATTGACTCGAAGCTCTCTTTTATTTGTATTTCTTTTTCCTATGAACCGGATTCATTTAATGATTAATTATGATTATGGCCGAATCCATATTGATGCTTTATTACACTGCCTTTGTATGAGATTATTCATAGACCATACATATTGGAATCATATATCATTGATATTCTCCTTCTCTCTTTCTCTCCCCCTTCCATTTATCCACATCCTTTTTTTTGTTTCACATCACAATCCACGATCAGATTGGTTTTTCTTTTATGTATATGTAATATAAAAAAGATTTCAGTTGCTACAACGATATGATCAATACATCATATAGTGACTGTTTCTTTGGATCCCGATAATACGAAGCAATGAGCTGGTTATTAGTTACATAGTTCTTAGTTCAGACTTTGGGGCCGTCCTTTCCTTTTTTAATCTAATCTAAACTAAAAAAACCGACGAGTCACACACTAAGCATAGCAATTATACCAAAGGGTCAATCTAATTTTTATTTAACCCTATAGAATTAGAAGATTTGAAATTAATCATTTTAGATTAAAGAGAAAAAAATGAAAGGTTTTTTTTGTCCAGTGCTAGATAGAAAAGTAAAAGAAGAGATCTTTGATTATTTCTCGTCTGCAAATATCCAAATTTTTATGCCTAATACCCCATAAATAGTCCGAACTGTATACGAACAATAATCAATTTTAGCTCGAATGGTTTGTAGGGGAACCCTGCCTTCTCTGATCCATTCGACACGCGCAATTTCTTTTCCGTCGATACGTCCTGCAATTTGTACTTGAATTCCTTTTGTATCTGCTTGCTCAGTTAATTCAATAGCTTTTTTCATTGCCTTTCGAAATGAAACTCTATTTTTTAATTGCCCAGCTATAAATTCGGCAAGAATATTAGGGTCTCCATAGGGTTTTGCAATTCTTGTAATAGCAATGTTGAGTTTTCGGTTCACAGAATTAAAACCTTTTTGTACATTGATCTGTAATTCTTCAATTCCTCTCGGTTTACCCTCTATTAACCATTTTGGAAATCCCATATAGATTATGACCTGGACCAGGTCGATTCTTTTTTGAATCTCTATACGCGCAATTCCCTCTACACCCGAAGATATTCTCATATTTTTTTGTACATAATTCTTGATACAATCCCGTATTTTTTGATCTTCCTGTAGACCCTCAGAATAACTTTTTGGTTGTGCAAACCAAAGGGAATGGTGCTTTTGGGTTGTACCAAGTCTAAAACCAAGTGGATTTATTTTTTGTCCCATACACCCTCGCTTTCTTCATTAGCCCATTTTAGTCTTTCGTGCTCTACCATACATAGATACCTCTCTCTAACATCCGTATATTTATCTATATATACATATCCCGTTTTTCTTAACCATATGAAATAGTCTTGATCTTTAGATATATCTTTCAATACAATAGTTATATGACAGGTGGGTCTTTTGATCGGATAACTACGTCCTCGAGCTCGAGGCTTTAACTTTTTCACAATAGTACCCTCGTTGACTTCGGCTTGACTAATGATTAAATCTGTTTCCTTGAAACCCATATTGTGACTAGCATTTGCTGCTGCTGAATAAACCAATTTAAAAATAGGATAACATGCTCGATAAGGCATGAGTTCTAGTATCATAAGTGTTTCCTCGTAGGAACGCCCACGAATCTGATCGATTACTCTTCGTGCTTTGTGAGCAGACATACATATATGTTGACCTAAAGCGGATACTTCCACATCTGGGTCCCTCTTTATCATAAGGTTAACCTCCCACTAATGAACGACGAGCACCCATATTAACTTTATTATTATTAACATTAACGACGAGATTTATTATCGCTTCTCGCATGTCCCCGGAAATTTAGAGTAGGTGCAAATTCTCCCAATTTGTGACCCACCATACGATCTGTTATATAAATAGGCAGATGGTCTTTTCCATTATGAATAGCAATTGTATGGCCGATCATTGTGGGTATAATGGTAGATGCCCGGGACCAAGTTACTATTATTTCTTTTTCCCCCCTGATGTTGAGCTTTTCAATTTTTGCTAATAAATGATTAGCAACAA
>JAJJMC010032483.1:0-13951 GCA_023531435.1 Papaver californicum | reverse complement strand
GGTGCACCGGTTTATATACACATACAACTTGAATCGACTACCTAATCACCAATAACGTTATCCATATTGAATAAACATAACATGGAAACTCAGATGGATTTGAACCATCAACCTCCGAAAACCTTGTGATATGCTTGGGAGCTCTATCATAAATTTGATGGTAATAATGAGTCATTAAATTTGCAACAAAAATAATCATGTCAATGCTACTTACATATATTTTACTAACAATCAGTATCCATATCAAAAAATTTAACATATGAGATAAGTATATCACATACCAAAAAGAAAGGCTCTAACATCCTTAAGTGAACGTATTTCTCATACTAACAACAGAAACATAACTACATGCAGAGCACTAAAAACTACTAGGTAAATCAAGTAAAATTGTGAAATAATAAGCTAAAACAAATTCATACCAGTAATACGATCCATATTTTCCCTTCCTGAAAAATCAGTCGCATGCTGCAAACCAAATTAGAACAAACTAGAGTTCAATACAGGTGTACAACTATGTGCACATTAAAAATTAACATGTGTACAATTATGTGCATAAGAACGATCAACAAGTGTATAATTATGTGCACAGTAACTAACAGGTGTACAACTATGTGCACATTAACAATCAACAAGTGTGCAACAATGTACACATTAAAAGTCAACATGTGTACAATTATATACACATTAAGAATCAACATGTGTAGAACTATATACACATTAACAATTCAATACTGAACTAAACCAGATAACATAATTATTAGTTGCCTACTTTGTGAAGCTGGTGATACCGTAATACGAATGACTGTTCTATATACATTGTTTCAAATCCCTCTTGAATTAGGAGATTTTTATTTTTTTCATCAGGCCTGGTTGATAACTTACTACCAGACAACAATCTGTCAAAACATAATACTATTGGAGAAGAATAATTAGAACTGTTTCGAAGTTGACTTTCATGAAAAACATAAAAGACTTGCATAAGAAAAATATCAGCATTTTTTTTCTTGATGCATGTATATAAGCATCAGTCCATCTCAATCATCTCCGCCCATCATTTTAAAAAGAGAAAGATTATTGGTTCTTATGCATATATACCTCATACTAACTACTGTATAAGCTAATTTACAATAATACAGAACTCAGACGTAGTTGAGACTTGGATTAACTCAACAATCTATAAAGATAGAATCACGTATTTGTATATCATGTAATTATAATATAAAGACTTAAAACCAGAAAACAAATACAAAATTCAAAACCAAAACATCCTGAACTAGTTGGGCATGTAGAAAAAATTGTGTTTTTTTTCTATGTGCGAAGCAAATTTTTTTAGACGACCCAACGACATAGTCAACTTACTTGTTTTAAGGAAATGGAAATGACCCACACCGACGGTAATATCCATCTATGTCGTAGAGAAACCTCTCAGAAAGATGTGTTTCACGAATCAGATACTCTCCCCAATCCTACGTGTCGTACTTTTCGATGACTTCCCGAGCATAAAATGTATCAACGCTCATACTTCCTGAACAATCAATTTGCATTTTCAGATTTTCAGCACCACCAACAAAGGAATAGATAACAATATAAAAAAAGTAAGATTGGTAAATCACCTTTTCTACGAATTGGAACAGTTTATCCTAAACTAGATTAAATAACAACCTTAATCAACAATTAAATAAAATTGAAATCTAAATTGTAAAGCTGAATGAACAAGTGAAAGGGGTTACCTTAGATCTGGTAAAACTACTGTGTGATTTTTGAGCTCACATTTGATTCTCTCGTTTAGGTCTGCATCAACTAAGTCGCCCGTCTTTATCAACATCTTCAAGTTTTCATAGGTGAATTCATCAAGTGAATTACAACAAAATAAGCAAATTTTCACTAGAGAATTCATTAAGTATGATCACTTAGAACTTGGAATTTAGACCCTTGAAACCAAATATATCACTGACATTCAACCATAGCGAATCAGAAGAGAAAAAAAATCCAAATTACACTGAAATGGTAAAGTTGTCAAGATGGTTTTATGAGAACATCCCTAAATTTCAAAATCAAAAATAAATTTAAAATTAATAACATGGTAGTACACAGTCATAGATCGAGAATGAATACAGCAGTATATCATAATTTTAACAATCAATTTCGTACACAAAAATCTACCACCAAATCAAAATTTCCCAGCAAAGAATAAATCAATCAACCTCGAATAATCAATATGAAATCAATTAATTTCGGATTGATTCCAACACCTTCAGTAAAAACCCCAAATTGATGAAACTAACCCTAAACTAAATATCTACGATATAAAAATTGAAGAAACCATCTGCCAAATCAAGTCAAAGAGGTAAACCGGAAAATAAAAAAAAAACGAGATGAGTTTGGAATCTTTGTCTCCAACATCAGCAAGTAGAATTCTTTTCAAACATAAGAAATGGAGAAATAAAACTGAACTAAGAAAATCATATCACATTATTCACACCTAGCTAATGAGTATTTTTGTCATCATAAAAAGTCGGTTTGGACTGGTTCGTTTAAAAAAGGATTAACCTGTTATATAAATGTGAAATTTGAACTAGATTGTTCTAGGCTTAAGGGGACTGGACTAAAGCACCTAAAGCCCAACAAAAAGTGTATTAAACGTTAATTTCTTATTAGATTATACAAAAAAAATTTCATGGCAGATCCATCTCTCGGGTTTTTCTCTTTTTCTCTCTTATTTTGGTTATTCTTCTCAATTTAGAAATCGACCGAATAAAGAAAAAAAGATTTTATTAGGAAGGATAATAAAGTCATTTCATATTGATTACCTTAAATATGATTACATTGCAGCGTTCGGTCAGTGCAATCGAAAGCAATATTTCTGAGGGCATTGGATTCCTTGGGAAACCGATTCTATATTTTTTCAGTATGTTAGGTTCGGGGTAATTGGACCCATTCCCTCGGAATCCAATTCCTGGGGACCCAATTACTTGAACCAAACACGTTGTCAGTGGGAAAGAGAACAAAGGTTTTTAATCCTGGCTTAATTGGGGGTTTGTGTAAATAATAGGGGGCTATTGGAAAAGTCAAAATAGGGTCACCCAAAAATAATACCCCCTCATTTAGCCATATATTTTTATAAATGGTTAAATTGCCCCCGTTTGGTTAGTCATAATACATGATTAGTTTAGGTAATTAATTAGATTAGTTATATAGATAATGGTGATGATTAAAATTAGAGATTTTTTTTTATGAGTGGAGAAGAAAAAAGGGTTTTGGAGGGAAAAGGGTGAAGACTAGGGTTTAGAGAAATGAGTGATTCTAGTGGAAAAATTAATGTTGGAGAAGCTTCAAATAAAAAAGATGATTGTGTTGATCTTAACTTAGATTCTCAACTGGATTGGATATATAATGTTGATCGATCAACATATGAAGCCAAAAATGACGGCGCAAACGAAGAAACTCAAACTCAAAATGAATAAACCAATGCTCAAAATGAAGAACCCATAGCTCAAAATACTCGGGTAAACTACTAATAGTGTACGAATAGTCGAATTTTTGGTTAAAATCGTCGAATGAATGTGGAAAAACAAAGACACGGTGCAAGGGTTGGCATGGTCATGAGGTTATTACCATGATGATTTTTCATAGGTCGTCATGGTCGTAACATCCAATAATGACGACCTTTACTGATGGGCACTTAATTTATACATATTTACCGCCTAATTTATATTTGTTATACTTCAATTTGTATTAATGTTATCTTTTTATTCTTTTTATAAGATCTACACCGAAAATCTTAGTTACTAGTTAAACAATGCAAAAAGGTGTCTCAATGGCAGAACTATCGTTAACCCTTGTGAGGAGTTAAAAGAAGTGTGGGAAGAAATGTGAATGGTCGTATTCAAGCTTCACATAGGATGATGAGTTCACACTTTCTAGTTAATAACATGGAGTGCAAATGGGATTTTATTTCTTATCGGACCTAAGCAGAAGATGAGAGGCAAGACTTAGTGGAATTGCTAGATGATAAGGTTGGTTCTTGACGTGATTAAACAAAAGAATAGGGGAGTTCGGAAGAGAGGTGTTCTTCAAGTGAGGAAGTAGAACTTAGTTGATGGTTGTTGGGGTGAGGACCGAGGAGAGGTCTGTGGACGGAGATAAAGAGAAGACGGAAAAGATGTCGTTTCTCAATTTCAGTTTAATCTTTAGTACTTTTTTTTATTTATTTTATAGGTTTTGAGAAACTCATTGCTATGTCTTGCTAAGCTATGTGTAACTACGATTTTATAGTTAAAATCACTTGGAGTTTAAGGCTAATTGAATTGAATTGAAATATTTTACAATAGACTATTATGATTTGAATAAATTAATTCTTGATTGTTATTTACTAATTAATCGAAAAATTAGTTGTTGTTTCACCGGTTTTGTATGATATAATAACCTTTGTGCTTAATTGATAGGATCACAAATATATTTGTCGAATTGTCTGATATTTCATGCTTGGGTTAATTCCTTTGATGGGGTATGCTTAGAATAACCAAGTAATATTTATGAACCTATTTTTAGTTTTATATAATTTTCTCATTAATGCAATTTGATGGTACATGATTGGGTTTGGTCTTTTAATGTGCTATGCTTGTAGTATACTAGTGATATTTATGACTCTAATACATATAATAGGTAATGTCGATAGAACGGAGAATAGATAAATATTTAGGAATTATGTTTCACTTCAGTAATTAAATATATATAAATAGTGATGGATACTATGAACCATGGTTACCGACTATCTTCGCATTTACTTTATTAATTTAATTTAATTTAATTTATTTCATTCTTAATTCTAAAAATCCAAAAACATAATTTCTGATTAACTTGTTAGAGATATTGATTGCAGTATTTTCCCTGCTCTATGTGGATTCGACTTACACTTGCCGCTTCCACATTGTAGACGTCGTGCGATTGCGGTTATTATATAAATAAGTTTCAGAACCCTATCACTTACCTGCAATTTTACCAAGCTATGAAAAATCGCCATGGTCCAACATATGACAATGACGACCCTTACCTGGCTTTGCTCAGTAATAGTCGTCATTGTACCATGTTTATACCATGACGACTCTATAATAAAAAACCTTGTCTGAAATAACTGTTAGGGTCGCATCGGTTCATACCATATACCATGATGACTCTAACCGACCGTTACAAATTTAATATGAAGTCGTCATGGTGGATATTCATGACCTTGATGACTCCATTTGGGAATTTTTTGATTTTGGCTTTCGTAAAACAATTTTTCAATATTAATAACCTTGATGACTCTATTTGGGAATTTTTTGATTTTGGCTTTCATAAAATAATTTCATCGAAACGAAAAGGAATACATCTTTCATAAGAATTTCATTGAAACGAAAATGAATACATCTTTGATACCATAACATTGAAGGAAAATAAATAACATATATAATAATATTCCATTTAAACACTTAAGCATATAGGTTGAAATCATGGACATTATTTTCCAAGATGCGATAACAATTATCAGGCTCAACTTTTTTCCCTTGGACAACCTCATATCCAGCACAAGCCATTTGCCACTGAAAAACAAATCAAATTTAAGTTAGTCTTATTCAAAACTATTTTTCAAGAAATACTTATTGACGTACTTACTCTTATAGTACCCGCCTTTGTGGGATGGGCTTCCTTTACGACTTTCATTTCCTCATTGAAAGCTTCTGATTCTCTAAAGAGTTCTTGGAATCTATCCTTAACGTTGTTGAGTCTTTAACCATTACGATTTCCATCTAACGCCACATAAATTATATGAATACGACCCCAAAAATAAATGGAGGTTGTATATGTAATATTTTATAAATCTTCTTCATGGGTTGTGTACATAACCCACGCTCTAACTATGACAATATCTTTTTGGTAAATGTAGGAAGTAGCCATGGTTTTTTTTTTCTTTTTTTTTTGATGGGCAAGAGAGTGGAATGAATTTGAAAGTTGAAAACTATGGTCGGGGTGAGGAAAATATAAATACGTGGTCTTTTTATAGATCTTAAGAGCGTCCACAGTCGTTGGACCAAATGACGGACCAAACCCATATTTGGTCTTTGGTCCGTCAAAACCCAACCGCAATGGTGCGAGTATAAATACTCTGTGGTCCGGATTTGGCATTGTTCACGACCAAAAATAGTCTGAGTTCTGGACCAAACCAAGTATAGTCTGGCGTGCAGCTAGTTATCCGTTTCGTTCTTGACGCACATCTAGGTCTCCGTCCACAAGCAGGCGTGCAGCTAGAGTTACGTTTCAAAACACGGACGTTAACCAAAGTTACGCCTGATAAAGCGTTCACCCAAAATTACGCATGATGAAGTGTTACAGTAGGAGCACGCCCAGTGTCAGGCGTTAACCAATCAACGTCCCAATGAAGCGTGAAGTTAGAGATCCACCTTGACATGGCGTAATGTTAAGGCTCCGCCCCACTTCAAGCCCACTTCAAGCTAATAATATTTTAATGAAACGTAAAACGTTTAAGTAAACTAGCGTTTGATTAACATTTCAAATTAAATGTTCAAATGTAATGTTCATTAACGTTAATCTACTGGAACTACTTTCTAATGAAGTGTTCAATCTAGAATGTAATATTCATTAACATTAATTAATCTAATGAAATGTTCAAATGTAAACTAATTAATAGACTTAAACATTTCAAACGTTTAAGTAAACAAAAGCCCATTAAACATTTTAAACATTTAAGTAGACTACCGCCCCATCAAGCATTGATGCATCCGTCCGCCTGGTGAGTGAGCGTTCGTCTAGGGATCCGCCTGGTGCTTCAAGCGGTTGGCTAGCTGCACGCCTGTCTTTTTTCACACACGACGCACTTGCACGTATAGACAATGGATCGGGCGTATGGCTATGAAACCGCCCCATCAGATGTTCATCTAAGAAAGTGCCCGTCTCTGGGGCGTGCGTCCATCATCAGGCGTACTTTTTGTTAACGCCTCCCATCGAGCGTTCAACCAAATGTCTGCCCCACGCAAGCGTTTTCTTAAACGTACGCCCGTCTCAACAAACGTATACCCAGACGTCTGCCCAACTACAAGCGTTAGGTTAGACAACCGCCTGGTCATTTTTAATCGTTAACCCGCTACGTTTGGGCCGGACCAAAGAGTAAAATTTTTACTCTTTGGTCTTTGGTAATGGTCTGATGACCGTGGACGCTCGAAGGACCCAACAGATAGCCACTGAGAGACCCAACTGTATTGGTTGCAAGTAAAAATAATAATAAATACTTTTAGGGTCGTCACTCTCGTGATGTATAACCTTGACGACTTTTGTGGTTTGATAAATGACATGAATTGTCAGGTAAAAAAAGTCACAAACCTGCTAAAACAAACCATGACGACTCTAAAACCTGGAGAAATCACACATCTGATAGACTAACAAAGTCGTCATGGTCGATAGTTTGAGACCATGAAGACTCATCTCACTGTCTTTGCTTAATCTGATTTCTTTCAGTGTAGGTGGTTGAACAACTCAGCGATGAACCTGAACCCATATCTCAGATAGGATCAGATATTCTGCACCACTATATGACTGACTTGGTATGTTACCTATCCTTTGAATTGATATATGTTCTCAAATTATTTGATTAGTCTTCTCGTGAGTGTGTAAGGATACTTCTCATGGATATCTAATTTACGCGACTATGACATGGACAACTAAGGTGGAGGCAAAGGAACGGGTTATCTTCAAGGCCAAAGAGAAAATATGCGTGTTAGTTCAAAACAACCAAGTCAATGATACAAGGTTTGAGATGATTTGCGAGAGAGGCCGCAAGTATGTAATCCACAAATCAAAGGATTATAAGTACAAGAAGAAAACAACAAGGGTCTATAAATCTAACACAAAGAAGTGTGGGTGTTCGTTTAGGATTTTATTCAATATGAATTATAAAGGTGGTCATTGGATATTGGGAAGTGTTCCCGATGGTTGTCATAACCATCCATTACCCCAAAGTCTTATTGCACACACTGCATATTCCCGGTTGAAACCATATGAGATGGAAAGGTGATAGACACATTTTTGTGTCTGATTTGATCTCAACTATATGTATTGTTGGTACTATATTTTGTATTTATTATGGTCTTTTATTTCTTTGTAGGTGTTTTTTGGAGAAATGTTAAAAGCACCTTCACATTGGATTAAGGCACCCACTCATTGGATTAAGGCACCCAAGTTAAAGGCACCCAACATTTTGAATGCACGTTTTGGGCGGGAAGAAAAATTTCTTTTTCACGTAACAACAAATTAGGAAACTTCACGGAATTTGGAAACAAGTTTTGTTTATGGAATTTTCTTAACTTAGGAAACTGAATTGTTTGGGAAAGAATTAAAAAGAGAAAGAGATCAATTTCTTCTCTTAATAGGATCAAGAATCAGAGAAAGAATCGAAATCAGGAAAGAAAATAATCAAGTTTTTGGAAAGTCATGATCGATGAATCAATTGAGAATTAAAGGAAAGATTGGGATGATTTGGTGATGGGTAGTATAAATAGAGGATGCTAGACAGTCCAAAGGGGGGAGAAAACAATTGGGAAGCTTAGAATTGCTCACAATCACGAGAATCACGTAAACAGGAAGTTCAAATTTCTGCTGCTGCACATCAAGAACACGAAGCATACTACACCAAGAAACAGTCGTTCATTACACATTGTCCGTCCTTTATTTCAAACCGCAACAGAAATCTGTTTCTTGTTGCGTATTCATTCGAAATACCTTCTGTAACGGTGTGAGGTGTTCACAACAACACTTATAAACGTATCAAGGTGTCTGTGAGCATTTCTATTCTTATTGTAAGCAATTTTTGAGTTATAAAAATGATTTTTGAGGATTTTGCCATTACAATGAGGAGCTAAACTTCATATTTGAGGTTATGGAGGAAGCTACTTTTCCAACAATTATGTGGTAAGTATTTAATTAATTTATGCAATTTATTTATGATTAATTGCCTTGGTTAAAAATTGATTAAAAGATTTTTGTTAAGCAATTGTGATTCCGTTAGATGGTGCATGCCTCGGCTTAGGCCCTAGATACTCCATGCTTTTGTTATACAATTGTTGTTTTGAAAATCTATTTTTTGCAATGATTTAGAATCAAATTAAAATGTTTTAATTGCATGATTAAAATTATTATCACTTTGAAATTGGAAAATAGTGGAATCCTAGCCTCAGTTTTCTCTCAACCTTAAAAAAAATATTTGAGTTTTCTTATTTTTAATTTTAGAAATTAGATTTAAAATCAATCTTCACAAGTCTGAGTAACGAATCTTTATTTACCACTTTTAAACTACATCAATTTTTGGCGCCGCCGACGCGGACTTGTTTATAGAATTGTTTTTAGATTTATTTATTTTTTTAGGTTAATTAGTTTAGTTAGATTTTTTTTTTTACTTTGTTCTATTTTACGTTTTTTGGGTATTTTCTTTGTATTACAGGTTTTGGATCAAAAAGAAATTAGAGCTAAAGATTATATTAATTGATTAAAGACTTTGAGTTAAAAGCTAAAGCTTAAAGAAGGAAAAAGAAGATGAAGATTTTTTTTTCTTAAATTAGATTTTAATTTGATTTATTTTTATTTTTATTTTTAGAAAACTGTATTAGGATTTTAATTGTTTCTGTATTTGTTTTTATTATTGGACACTTCTCTTTGGACTTTGGACTTTTTGGACTTTATTATTATTTTTAACCCTACGGAAGGGTAGTATTAAATATAAATTGCACAGGGAAGGACGACAATTACGATATTGTCTCGGCCCCTCGGGTTCGCACACTGACACCGAGTTGGTGGCCCGAGTCGACTTCAACCGATTCATCGCCCGTCTGTTACAGGAGGTAAGACTCGATCAACCCACGAATCCCCTGCAAGTGGGTTTACTGTATTCCTTCGTATGCATATATGCTGAGGAACTGAAAACGGACTTACTTTTCCAGTAAAGGGCAAGAACTGGCCATACAAGATAAGGACTCGGATTTCATCACCGTTTCCTTCGTGCCCGCCTTAGGAACACGTTACCTAACGCGAACCTATTCCTTAAAATTTGACTAGAAAGAAGACCGATAGGGTATCGAGCTTATTGGAAAATCATTCAAAAGGATTGTATTGGTTTCTTTGTTAGCCTAACTCGAAGTTTGAAAAGATTATTTTAAGTTTATTAGCGCCGCCTTGTAACCCAGGGAAACGTTGCCAAAGAGGCAGGGTTATCAAAGCTCCTTAGAGCTTATCCTGTTTCTCTTCGATTTAATCTAATTCGGATCGTCCTAAGAGGTTTGCTAAAACTGTAACTAGTTGCCTTTCGAAAGAATAGAAGCTGGTCTAGAAACAATCTAAGTGGAGCCATCATGCTTTTTGTTTGCTAGATTCAATAGGTTTGATTTGGTTGAGTCGGCCTTGTGTGTGTATGTTTAGAACCCCTTCCTATTAGGATTTATTTTCTTAGATTTTTGTAAATTTATTAGGAACTTTTTGTTAGAAAATGTCGAACTGGTATTATGAGGACCAATACAATGAATATCAGACTGAATTTCAAAATAGACATTATCATTACTATCAACATGGTGCGGATAGTAATCGGGACCATCATCAACCTTCTAGAGGTTATTACTCATACCAGGGTGAACCCAATTACTATTCATACATACACCCGTCTTATGAACATGAAAATGAGCAAAATTCGAGATATTTATCTTGGAGAGATATCTTAGAGAAAATGCAACCTAGCACTCATCATGAACCTATTACACCTCTACAAAAAGCCCTCAAGTAGCTAGCTGAAAGTACAAAGCAATTCGATGAGGATAGCAAGAAGAGGAGAGAAGAGTATGAGATAATCCGATTAAGATCGAAAGAAATGGCTGCAAAGAACCAAATTGAACTAAATAATCTTATATCCCAATATAATGCTACCCCTGATAGTTATTCACCAGGTCAAGAGGACGATGATAGAATTGGTAACACTACTTATTTAGACGAGGTTCAAACATCTTCATATTATTATGATGATGTGGATAATATTGGTGAAGAACTTGAAATATACGGGCAGAGTGATCAAGAAATTGTCACTCCAGTTGTGTTTCACGATGAGAGTGTTATTTATAGTTCAAATTCAAATAGTTTTAATGATTATTCACCTATTCAAAAGGAAGAGGATTTGACTAGAGATACCACTGGTCTAGACAATGTAGAAATTTCTTGTTTTGAAATCAATAATGGTTTAGAAGAACGGGTTTATCCTAAGACTAGTGATTTGGAGTCTGACGACTCGAAGACAATAGTCTCTGATGAAGACGATAGACTCGTAGAGATTTTAAATATGAGTGAGGATGCACCAACGGATTATAACCTAAAAGAAAAAATTGACCATTTTCGGGAATCTGACGATCTAGAAATTAAGGAAATTGTGATTGGTCTATCTAGAGACACCAAAAACTTTAAGTTTGGGGGTGACTATCATTCTCCATGTGCTTTACCTTTATCTCTTGGAAAGGTCCCTAACTTGGGACTTGATATATGTACCTCTACCGTTTTACAAGATAATCTTCAAACTAGATTCCCTGAGCCTGTTGATGTCCAGAAAGAAGTTCAGTTGATAGAAACCCATCCTCTGGTCGATGTGGTTTACTTAGGCAGTAGTACCAAGATTGAATTTGTTTTCCCACCAAAATGTTTTCATCCATATGTGGGAACGTTAGAATTTCAAATGTGTCAGTTATTAAGTTTTGAGACTAAGTCTAATTATTTTAGGAGATTAGAATCGACACATTTGTTTAAAAATGACCACCTTCATAGTAGTCAACTATGTGAGTCAAATTTGATTGACTTTAAGGATCCACAATTATTCAGGTTATTATTATGTGCTTCTAAGTTCTTAGTTGAGTTATTCCAGACTCTACAACCTGATTCTTTTGATCCTGTCTACGAGGAGATCCAGCCCATGAAAATATTTCATCTAGACCCTGTTATAGAGCCTGAACCTGAACCACAACTAGAAGTAGTTGTCGTAAACAAAAAACTAAATAAGGGTGTGCTCGTTTTGTTCATTTTCTTGGCTTGTTGTTGTTTCCTCTTATTTGTGATAGCCCTATTTGATTCAGATGACCCACAGTTGTTCCGACTATTACTATATGATTTTATGAGGTGATTAATTCTTTCTAAGTCTGGCTGAAGACTTTAAACTTAGCACTTCCTGGGAGGTAACCCATGTTCATGCGACACGGTAATATCTTTCCTTAGCTATTTTCCTTCGATTGGTAACAGTTTCTCCTTGTTCATGCTCTTAATCATTCATCTTTAGAAACATTGAGGACACTGTTTGATTTAAGTTTGGGGGTAAGGGAGAAACTTTTTAGTCGAATAATAAAGCTCTAGAATTTAGAAACTTGTGAACATTTCAGGGTGAAACTAACCATTCTAGGTAGATGGAAACTTAGCTCTTTTTCTATAGGAATTGGTGTACCCAGTGAAAGGGTCTATTCATAAAAGGACAGAGTACAGGTGTTAGAAATAACATGATAGTTGTCACCACATCTCGGAGTCTATCACTACCATATCACTTTCTGTTTTTACTTTTGCAAATTTGTGTTTCTATAAGTGATTTGGTGGGGCCCAGCATCAAATTGTTATCGGCGTCGGGATGAAATAGAGTGTTTTGAGATCAAGCCCCATTATTATGAATATATATATATATATATATATATATATATATAAAAAAGAAAAAAAAAGTAGAAAAAAAAATAATTTTTTTTTATCATTGTTAGAAATTTGTGTGGGTTCTCCCTGTCTCCGTCGCCTAAGCAAGCGTGGAATGCAGGATCCATGGGAACTCGAGTATAGACCAATTGAATTGATATTAGTATAAGATTTAAGAACAGTGGGTGTATATCTCAAATTCATTAGGTGTCATCCTGGTAATGACCTTCAGACAGATATGGGAAACACTGTTCACCTTAGTCAACACGTGCAACCTTCATATTTTCCATGTTCATCTTCTAAATCTTTTCATGTGATTGAACTGCGGTAGATTCTGAGACTTGTGGATTAACCGATTATCTGAGTAGAGCTCTGTTGTCTTACATATGAATTTTAGTATACTTGAGTAAACACTCGTGTACAACAATTGGACTCATATAGGGTAATGATTCCCATAGCCGAAGAATTGAGTAAGCCAACTAAATAGCTTGTTTAGTGTCTATCCTTAATCGTTCACGAGTCGCTAAAATCTAGAGTAAAGTTTTTGTGGGTATACCTCTTGTAAACCCTCATGAGACAAAACTCGTCCACTAGGGACACCTAGGGGTTTAACGGCTTATTACATATGCTAAATGTAGTCGCGATTCCTGCGAAAGTGAGTTAGGATTTTATTTTCTAGATTAGATTTGCTCGAGGACTAGCAAATAATAAGTTTGGGGGTATTTGATAGACACATTTTTGTGTCTGATTTGGTCTCAATTATATGTATTGTTGGTACTCTATTTTGTATTTATTATGGTTTTTTATTTCTTTGTAGGTGTTTTTGGAGAAATGTTAAAAGCACCTTCACATTGGATTAAGGCACCCACTCTTTGGATTAATGCACCCAAGTTAAAGGCACCCAACATTTTGAATGCACGTTTTGGGCGGGAAGAAAAATTTCTTTTTCACGTAACAGCAAATTAGGAAACTTCACGGAATTTGGAAACAAGTTTTGTTTATGAAATTTTCTTAACTTAGGAAACTGAATTGTTTGGGAAAGAATTAAAAAGAGAAAGAGATCAATTTCTTCTCTTAATAGGATCAAGAATCAGAGAAAGAATCGAAATCAGGAAAAAAAATAATCAAGTTTTTGGAAAGTCATGATCGATGAATCAATTGAAAATTAAAGGAAAGATTGGGATGATTTGGTGATGGGTAGTATAAATAG
>JAJJMC010032471.1:0-22620 GCA_023531435.1 Papaver californicum | reverse complement strand
TACTATTTTGATCACAACTCATTGATCATCTGATTTATCTCCTTGCATCAATGCATAGGCAAGGAACGATGTACATTAATTGTATAGAGTCTCAAGGAAGCTACACTATTGTAGTCAGAAGCCGAAATGGATAACAACATCAGAAGAACCAGTTCACAGCATCAGAGGCAGCTGGCGTTTACTTTCGGTTTTCTAATGAGGTATTCCATACTCCACAAAATTACAACATAGGGAATACATGTTCTGGTCCTGACCAAAGTTGTACCATACCGGATTTCGGTTCGTACCGGTCGAGAGCGATACACTGGTACGCTGGTATACCTGGGAAATTTCGGTTTAAATATCGGTGGAATATCGGTGCATATATTTTATACCTATAATTTTATGAAAAAATACTAGTTCACATTTTATAACTATAAATATATTTTAACACGTTATAACAAATATTTTTTCACAAAGTTTAAAAAGATAAACTAGTATTCATCCAAAATATATAGATCTATAGATTTCATACAAATTTCAAACTGGAAAAACAAAAGAAACAAGAACAACTTCAAAGTTTATTGTCTAAAATACTAATTAAACAAAGATATTACAATTTTAAGATCATTAGATTAATTATAAATATTATCATATGCATATATAATTCTAAAATATCATAAAAAATATGAGTAACAATTAAACACCTAAAACAAGAATAAATTATTTTTTATTATTTTTTTTTAAAGAAAAAAAACAAAAAAAACGATTGTACCGGTCAATACCGTCCAATACCGGTCAATACCGGCCGTACCGGCCAAACCGGTACAGTCCATACCGGCCGATATTTTCGGTCAAATACCGTTTACCGGTATACCGGATTTCGTCTCGCTTTTCGACCGAAACCGGTAAAACCGGCCGGTATGGACTACACTGGTCCTGGCCATATACTTCTTACCAGGAGCCTTCAATACATGCAACCATAATGCTCGAGCAGGGAAGGGCGTGAAACTGCCTGCTGCTGGCTGAAGGTATTGTTTTTCTTTTCAAGTAGTAATGAAATGCTACCCATCTTAATCCCTCTTTTTGAGAATATCTTTAGATGAGGTTATCAAAATACATATCTAGCATACCTCTTGTTCATATTGTATATCCTGCATAATATTGCCATACAACTGTGGTGCAGAAAAAATGGGATCACATCTTGACTACCTATGGTCCTGGATTTCTGGTGACATGTTTTGTCGGTGTTGTTGTCTCTCCGAGTGTTAACTGATGGCAGGAACTTGTGGAAGTTACCAAAAAAGAACTTGTCACTCTTCAAGATCATATGACATCTTACTTTTGAAACTAAACTAAGGTAGAATTTTATTGAAATCTAGAGTAAATTTGTAGTCACAAATGATAGACATATAGTTGTTTCCTTCTGTTTCTTTTGTAAAATGTCTTAGATGATGTTTTCATGTATCATTGAACATATCAATATCAATATAAGCGGTGCAGAATTTAATTGATTGATTGAGTGACTGAATCACAGGGTTATGGGGTAGCTGCAGGATAAAATAGAATGGGGAGAAATTTTTGACCAGGTCAATGAAGACTGATATTTTTTTTGTAGTTGCAAAAATTTAGCAACAACTGAGTTCTGTTGCTAAATTTTTACCATAAAATCCTAGGTCAGTCTTTGTTGACTTAGTCAAGATTTCGCAACTAATAGTAAAATTTTTGCAACTGCTTATAAGCTGAGTGCAGTTGCGACCCTAATTTGCACCAGCAGGAGGCAGTTGCTAATGTCCATGTTTGGTGTAATGGTTGACCCACTTTGCTAAAGAAACAATAGTTCATATTATGCGTGCTAACAACAAATATGTTGATTGTCTAGCTATGCTAGCTTCGAAGCTACAGTTTGAAGGACAAGAAAACATTTTGACAGACAAGAAAATATTTTGACAGTACAAAGACGCACTATGTCATCAACTTGGTTAGTTTAATCTGAGAATAATCAAGCAAATGACTGGAGGACAACGATCATCAACGATCATCGACGAACTCAGCAGTTCACTTCCTCGAGGAAAAGTCAAACTTAAAATCCTAAAAATTTCTTTCTTCATTATGGAGTACTATATTTCAGAAATTCGGATGGATCACTGTCAAGATTGTTAGGGGATGGAGAAGCACAACACTTAATCATGTCCATAATGAAATATGCGGACAAACTCTAGTAGTAATCTTCTACCGACGCCTCCAACGACTTGGATATTACTGTCCAGACATGAAGACTCAGTCTCGAGCATTGCAAGGTGCTTGCTCTAACTTCCAAGCACCACCACATCAATTAGAAGCTCTAACCATCCACCGCACTGGGACTGGCGAGAAATATACATCAAGTACATTCGAGATAATGTCCTACCTTCAGACAAGCAATAACCAAGTAGGATAAAACAGAAGGACAAGAGATTTATCTTTCATGAAGGGATCATGTACCGCAAAAGTTTTGGAGGAAACCTACTGCGATGCTTATCCAACTCCGAGATCGTAATAATGTTGAAGGAAGCACATGAAGGTATGACCAGGGGAAGAGAAAATTATTTCTCCAAATTCACAAAAGATATTACTGGACGACCATGGAGGATGATGCAGCTGCATTTGACCAAAAATATCACAAATGCCAGGTTCATAGAAACCTCATTCACACGCCCTGCATCCCTCTTCATTCAATAAGCAGTCCTTAGCCCTTCTATACTTGGGGAATGGATATCATTGACAAGATCAACCCACCATCGTCAATGCAACATGATTATATTATCACATCTAGAAAATATTTTATTTAGTGGGTTGAAGATATCCCTCTCAAAAGTACAACTGGAGAAACGGTTGAAGCGTTCATTAAAGAATACACCATTTACAGATTCGGTGTCCCTAAGCATGTTATCATAGACAATGGCACGTCTTTCGATAATAAGCAAGTCAGAAATCTGCTATAAGGATATGGTATCTGACAAGTCCTATACTCTGTACTACCCTCAAGGGAACAGACAAGCTGAGAGCACCAATAACATTCTGATTCGCATTCTTAGTCGAACAATTCATGACAACCCTAAGACATGTCATGATCAGTTACCCATGGCATTATGGGAATATCGGATTACACCCAGGAATTCTACTGGGATCTCACCCTATTCACCTGTCTATGGTGTTGATGCCATCCTTCCAGCCGTAATTAAGATCCCATCAGCCAGGATTGCTAGGGCAAGTGGAGTTCAATGGGATGAAGATGAAATATCTAACTCCAGGATAGTAGAACTAGACACTATTGAATCTAGGCGAGCTAGAATTAAGAGGCATGTAAATTCTTATCGTCAAAGAATTGCTAAGGAACATAACAAAGCAGTGAATCTCAGAACATTCAAAATAAGAAATTGGTGCTCAAAACAGCCAAGCATATTCAACAAAACATGTCTGCTCTGAAATTCTCCCCTAAATATGAAAGTCCTTACGTAATTATTAAAGCAATGTCTTGTGGGTACTAAAAAATCATCGTTGTCAATGCGGGTGTGCAAGGAATCATATCCAATGGCAAGTGGCTTAAAGCATACTATACTTGAACAAAGACTGACGTTTCTTTTGAATATTACTATGTAATTTCTTTTTTTTCCGTTCTTTCAAAAAGTAATGATATGCATTTCATAGTCCACCCAACGTCAAAATTAGATTTCATTAATCTGAGAAAAATTTCCTTACATTGACACTACAATCATTTGTTTCAACTACCTATTTATTCAAAAGAAAAACACCTAAATCAAAGTCCACTGCTTAGAATAAACCACTAAGCCATCGAAAGTCCCTCTTGTACAACATTTGCATCCTCTTTTGAAAGCTTCATTACGAACTTTCAAGTCTTGAATCAAATTCTCCACTATTGCTGACTCTTTTTCTAGAGTTCTCTCTTTCTACATGATAGTCTTAGAAGAAGGAATATTGTTATCTATGATACCTGCGCGGTTCACTTAGACGATATCCAGCCACTAACAAAACCAACCTACATTAAACTTCAAGACTTCACAGGTACATAACAGATCTTCCCATCTTTGGATAGACGAGTTCGTGACATCATGGAGACTTACATTCTCCATTTCATCAATCATGGGGAGAAGATATTCTACTATAAAGACTAAAGTAAAGGTACAATATTGATGTACTAACTTTTTAGTGGCAATATGGCCATACTTTTTCTAGATTCTCGTATACAAGTCACTATCCGCCAAATTAGTTGCAGAGGCAGTACGATTAGCAAACGGAGAATAAGCCAGTTTTTATAACCTAAAATTTGCTCCTAGGCGAAACAATGTAATATAGAAGTACTTTCTTTAGATTCGGAAATCAAAATCGTACATGACAAACCTAAACCAAGAAAGTAGTCGTTCCCTCCTGCTTCGATCACAAGGAGAGAAGATGGGTTGATCTTAGGGGAGGAAAGCATAGAAAGGTATGGAAATTAGTGTGATAAATTGTGTGTGGAGGCATTGAACTATGGAGAATGACAAAGCTTGTGAGAATGATAAGCTTGTTCTGTCATTCTGAAATGGGCCAAGTAGCCTATTTATAATAAATTGGGAACACACGTATTTCCTTATAAGTAGTGGAGGTAGTGAGGAGATGAAGAGATGGATATTGTGGGGATAATGGTATAACCGCCCATTATGTTTGGGAAGTTTCTTGAAACCATTACTCCATTATCTCCTTAACTGCTTCAACCGTCACCACTACTTTGTAACTTTCACATCATGGGGTGTTGCCACACTGCATGTTGCTGTAAACACCAAACCAATACCCATGAAGAAGCCCCCCATGTAATATTTTTTAATTTTTTGTAAGAGTTAGTGGAGTTATGGACTCAAAGCACGTGAGTGAGTTTGTCGTAAGATAATGCTACCAATAAGTTTTATGCTAACTTAGCATGGTAATAACATATTATGTCATGTTTGCAACATGCAATTTGTGCTACTAACAATGGCACATGCGAGTGTTATAGGCATGATCAAAGTGTTGCTAGCACATGCTAGTTTTGTGGCTATGGCCTAGTATTGGCGCTAGTAGCGAAGGATAATGCTGGCACGAGCAAGCGAGAATGACGCATTAAGCAAGCAAGAATGGCACAAGTATTGGCCCGTACAAGGGAAAGGAGAGAAGAGGCGCTAGTGCTAGCGCTGGTGCTAGCAAGCGTTGTTGGAAGCATTAGCACTGATGCTAGCTTGTTGGTTATTGGTTATTGGCGTGTGGACTAATGCTGGAAGCATAGCTAGGCTTGCCAAGACTGACATTCACTGGTGCTTGTTTTAGGGTGAAAACAAATGTACTGCAAAATAATACTTTCAGGTAGGTTCGGAGATCAAGCTCGAATAGGACGATCCTAAACCAAAAGGACTTGGGTAGGTTTTAGGGGAGGAAAGCAAAGAAGGTTGAGAAAATATCAATATGATAGTGTATGAAGAAGAAAATGGATTCTCTGAGAGGAATCACTGATTCTGTAGGTTTTGTTTCGTCAGACTGAGTATCTTGTCTGTCTTTCTGTCTTGTTTTGAATAGATGAGAATAATCTATTTATAGTTCAGATGAGACACACTGATTTCTCATAAGTCATGGAAGTTATGAAGAGGTGGATAAGTGATGATTATGGAGATCGTAGTGGGGTGGTACCTGGAAAGTAGAGAAGACCTCTCTGACCACTACTCCTCATCCTCTCAACTGCTCTGTAACCGTCCACTTCTTGTTACCTTCTTGTTTGTGGAGGTGGTACCACCACCCATGATGCCATAGACCTCCAGACTAATACCCCAATGAGAATCCCCCGATGTTGTATTTGATATCTCGTAGAAATAGTGGAGTCATAAGCCATTATGGTTTTGATTAAGTCAAGTCAAGTCAAATGACTTGCTAAGTCAGTAAAATAAGTTGTGTGACTCACTGATTGATAATCATACTGATTAGTGTCGAGTATGGGAAGTTCAGTGGCCATGTACTTACTCGGAAGTAACATGGCATATTTAGTGGCTAAGTATTATCTTAGAAGCGACTTAATGTAAGTCTGAGAGGCATTTGAGGTCAAATATTGTAGAGGGATCCTTAAGCAGGGAGACCTATTAGAATTCGTATAAGACTTAATGTTGGACCCATATTAACAAGAAAGAAGTATTTGTTAGGAAAGTAGCTAGCAAAGTACTAGTTACTTAGCGCAAATAAAAATTTGTTAGCTCTTTTAATGTAAAAGGCTAGTATGCTAATGTCTTAGGAGTAAGACCAATATGCACAACTTATGGTAAATATAAATTGTCTTAAGGCAAGGAAGCTAGTGTCAAGAAGGCTCGAAGTTAGTACTTCAATTGAGTCAAATATAGTTAGTACTAAAGTGCTATTGTTTAATGCGCTTGTGGCTAAGTATGAATGCGCTAGGCATGAGGGCGTATTGGCCATGGAGGGCTAGAGACGCATTATTCGCAAATGGCGTGATCGAGATAAGGCGTATAATCCAGGCTAGGGACGTGCTTGAGCTAGCAGAGACACATTTGAGTTTCTAGAGACGTGCTTGAGATAGGTAGGGGCACATAGGTCGCCTAGGAACGTGCTAGGCTAGCAAGGGATGATCTAAGCCTTGGATATGCATTGGACGGAGATGCATTGGCCTGGGACACATTGGGCTGGGAGGCTTTGGCCTGGCAGGGACGCTCTAGCTTGGAGACGCACTGGTATTGGAAGCTCAGATGTGATGGAGTCAACTAGGGACACATCTAAGCTAGGGGCGTATTGGCCTTAGACGTTACTCGAGGGCGCGTCAGGCTAGAGCTAACCAAGAAAGTTAGCGCTTTTGGCGCTAGAATTAGGGTTAGCACTTTAGTGGTAGGGTTTAGGTTCCAAGGTGGTGATTCGCTGGCTACGGCCTTATTAGGATAAAATATGCTAGCTAAGACCTTTTTTGGTTAGTTAGCTCTTCTCTGGTGCTAGGGTTTAGCGCCAGGAGAGTTAGCGCTTTTAACACTATTGTGGCTAATATGAGAGAAGGCTACGGTTAGCCTAGCTCGGAGATTTAATGCACCTTTCACGAAATTGCTTCTTAATTATGGGGCATCCAAGAGGAGTGGCGCATTATTTATGGATTATACTTAAGCAAAGTGCGAAAGTAGCATATTTAGGGCTTCGCAGTTGCATGAGATTTAATGTTGGCATCATGCTTGGCTTTTATGCAGTGCATATAGAACATATTCAAGGAAATATTCCGTGGAAGTTTGCGACTTCAGATGTTGTTTAATGCGACTCTGTATTTAGATGGTATGAATCTAATTTTTGTTCATTCAGAGATGACATAGCATTCTTTCCGAATGTTCATAATTTTGTATAATCAGTGTGTTCCAATTAATACAAATAGTTTGTATGGACACATATGAAATAATGAGGGTTTAGCCGGGTAAAATCCTGAAATTTTGGAGGAACATACATATATGAAAGAGATGCATGATTAATTTAGCCACGAGATGAATATGCATTCTCAATTCTCTTGCGGAATATAAGAAAGAAGTACATATCCATAATTCTGATGTCGGGTCAGAAATTTATATATATGTTTATTTCATGCTTCTGCAGCTGGGAAAAAGTGATATTATAATTTTCTCCCTTGTCATGACTCACCATCAACATTATGTCCTTTGCTTAGCGCGGAACAGTAATGTTTCGTGGTATGCACTAGATGGTGATATTTACACTAGAAAGACCTCAAAGAAATAAAATTCATAAGACTAGGAATGATTACTCATATTTTTTTGCAATATTACGATAAACTTGTTATGTCAGAATAGGCTTGTTGGCGACGATCTTGTCTCGACAATACCCGGGGCATTAATAGTCCTCGGTAGCAGCTATATGCAACTTCAGATGGAGCAAGTATGATTTTCCGTGTGAGCGAAAGGGGAGTGATGGCCACAAGCTTTGGCGTGCTGGGGGAATCATGAATGATCTTTGATGGAACAAGTTGTATCCCTTGGGAGAACACTGGGTCAGCCATATGGTGGGGCCCGTCATCCCTTATTGTACTGACTTATTAACATTGGTTGGTTTCAGAGTTTTAGTCAGCAGTCATGCTCAGATCCACTCTCATCGGGATAAACCTCAGAAAGTTCTATATATTTGAATTTTAGGGTTTCCCACCTTTGTCTATTTAAACAAGCGGATGGCTTTAAACCTCTTCACTTTCATTCTTCTCCAGAGCTTAGAATAACATCACTCCGTGAGTGTAGCATGTCTGATAACGACGGTAGTTTGAACCAGGGCAGCTCCTGTGTCAAGCATACTACTTGGATCATTTTTCTGGTGAGTCTATCTTGATCTCCAAGTTCCTCATATATGTATGAACATGATGAAAGTTTGAAGATGATTTGATTAGTATATTATAAGTTTCTCAGGTCAAGAAGGTACCACATTTGTGTATGAAGACTAGGAGTCTTAGAGCAATGGTAAACAACCCTCTTTTCCTTTCAAAAATCGTCCTTGCCTTTTTTTAAAAAAATGAAAAATAAAAAATATATAAAAAGTCACGTGGTTGTTTGGTTGTAACAGGAGATAGAGATCAGACATGTTGAAATTAAGGAGAATGGAGAATTTGTACCGGGGAATGATAGCGCAAACATTGATGCTGATTCTAAGACTCTTTCTAATCCCATGACTTCCATCAAAAACATCGAATTGAGTCTTCATGTTCTTGATTACCCCACCGCTGGGCTTCCCTTTGAGTTGGAAATGGAATCCTTATCTCGTAAATATGAAGTGGTAGGTTGATTTGCCATTCCGAAGTGCCATGCGGACCTCTACACGAAGATATGGGAGAAAGAAGGGCACATTTCTACAACAAAACTTGTGAAGAATTACCCTCTCATTCTCGTAGCATCCGTCACCGGACTCTTTCCTATTATTGACGAGATGGATAAGACATCTCTGTATAATATCTTGGACTCAAAACTCTAGGAGTCGGACGAGATGTTGACTACTTGTGAGGGTCTCCGTTTCAGCATAAAATAGCTATGTCAATATCTGGAGAGTGTCAGAGAATGTCATGTAGAATATTTGGCGGAGGAGAAGTTCTTGAAGGAAGAGTCGGCAAAGATTAAGGAGATAACTCGAGACCTGCAGACTCGTATTGAGAGATACAAAGAGAGGTTGGGAAGTTTGTACAACCGTAATTTTGCTCGACTTAGATATTTGTTTTAGGATATAGGACAAGTAGTGAAACATTCTTGTTATTTTCTTCTCTTTTTTTGGTTCTTGAATAGTTTGAATAAGGAATGTTTCAGATGATTCGGATAAATGTAGTGGGCTTTGAATTTGAAAGCTCATATATATTTTTAAAGTTATATTGAACTTGTGAAAGGTGAAGGTGTTTTAGGCATAGTATGCCTTGAGCCATTTACCATTGATGATTGTCCCTACGGCTCCTCCATTCATATTAACGATCTTGTAGTATCCGATTGGCATTGGAGATTACATAAGGCCCTTCCCATTTTGGAGCAGACGTATCTTGTTGAATATACTTAGATGTATTAAGTACCATATCCCCTACTTGATACACCCGTGGTTGCAAAACTTTGCAGTATGCCCTGGCGATTCTGCGTCAATAAGCTTCCGCATATTTTTCTGCTCTGGCTCATCTGAATTGAAGTACATCTATATCTTCTAATCGGGATTTGGGTATTTCAGACTCGTCCCAATTGACCCCACTTGTTATGTGATCCTGGATGATGGGACTTTAATTTATGCAGGTAGGATTGCATCGTCCCAATAGACAAGAGAATATGGTGAGGTCCCTATAGAACTTCTTGGAGAAGTTCTGTGTGCCCACAAGGCCATAGTCAATGGAGTATCATTCTCTATTATGATGTGTTTTGGTATCCTGAATCTGCAATATAATATGTTCTTTGATGAAAGATGCTATGGTTGTTCTGATCATGCTTCTGAGAGGCACAACTTCGACCCATTTGGTGAACTACTCCGTGGAAGTGAGTATGTACTCATGTTTCTTTGACGAGGATTGATTTTACCAAGACCCAGTCCCCAGCTATAAAATGGCCAAGGGATGCTTACTGAGTGAAAGAGAGGCAAGGTGTGTGGATGAGGTTACCGTGGATTTGACATTGGTGACATTTTTGAACAAATGAAGTTACGTCGTCCTCCATGTTCGACCAATAGTATTTCTCATAGACTAGGAGAAATAATTTTCTCTTGCCCTGGTGCTCCCCTTCATGCATTTCTCTCAGGATGGTCTGAATATCTTCTTCTGCCAGGCATCATACAAATTTCCGCCAAAGCTCTTCCGGTAGAGAATTCCTTCATGGAAGATAAATATCTTGGTTTTTCGGATCAAATGTGCCGCTTCCCACTTTTCTTGAGGCAGGACATTATCTTGGAGATATTTGACATATGGGTCTCGCCAGTTCCCAACATGGTGTACAGTTAGTATTTTTGATTGATGTGGCGGGATCTGACAATTAGAGTTTGACTCCTGCAACAATCGGGACTAGGTTTCCATGGTGGACCAATAATACCAAAGACGTTGGAGATGTTTGTACAGGGTTACTACTAGTGTCTGTCCACACATTTCACGGTGTACTCGATTAAGATGCCCTTGCGCTTCATCATCTCGTAGACATCTTGATTGAGATCCATCAGAGTTTCTATGATATAATAATTCATATAATAGGAAGAAATTCTTCAAATTTTTAAGACTAACCTTTCCTTGGATATGTGAGTTATTGAGCTATTGGATAATAGGCATCCTCCAGTCGTTGGGTTGTTCTTCATTAGGCTTGTCCATCCAAGTTGAAGGCATGGTACGCCTCCGTACAGTGAGGGTCGTCTTCTAACTGAAGTTTTAAGGCTAGAGTTGATAAGCAATCAGCATGTTTGTTGTTGGCTCGTCCCGTATGTATGATTGTTGCCTCGGCAAAGTGAGTTAAGAGATTCTGTTTTTCTGCATTATACGGGGCTAAGGTTGGTTCTTTGAGAGAGTATATCCCGTTAATCTAGTTCACTAATAATTTTGAGTCTCTTCTTATTTCGAGACGTATAGCTCCATCTTGATTTGCTAGCGACAATCCTAGTAGGAAAGCTTCGTATTCGGCGGAGTTGTTGGTACACTTGTAATCCATCTTGAACGAATACGATAAAACTTCGCCAGTTGGTGAGACTAACACAATAATGGATCCCCCAGTGTTATTAATAAGGGTAGCAGAGCCATCAAAGTATAATATCCAGGCTTCTTCTTCGGCAAGTGAGATGTTTGGGAATTCTCTGGGTACGTCTTCATATGCCGTGGTATCATCTTCCCTGGGAAAAGCTGCAAGCAGATCTGCAACCGCTTTTCCTTTTATTTTTTTTTGGGATACGCATGATATGTCAAACTCTGACATTTGTAGCAACTATTTTTCCGCTCGTCCTGTGAGAGCAGGTTTTGACAGTAAGAATTTTATAGGGTTATCCTTAGCCATCAACACTAGCTTATTTTCCAGTAGGTAATGCCAAAACTTTTGAATGTCATATACCAGGGATAGACACGTTATTTTAACCTTGGGATATCTCAACTCCGTATCTCTCAATGTACAACTGAGATAGTAGATATGACACTCAGTCCCTATGTCGTCTACTGGGCCAATAAGGCTCCTATGGCTACTTCGCTGAAAGATGTGTAGAGGATTAATGGTTTTCCCGAAGTTGGAGATTTTATAAAAATTGGTGATAACTATGATTTTTGGATCTGGTGAAATTCCTTTGTTGTGTAGAGGACTAGACAAAACTTACCTCTTTCTTTAGTAAGGGTGCGAACGAAGCAACAAACTGAGCTAGTCCGGGAATAAAACGTTGAATATATGTTACCTTTCCCATAAAATTATTAAGCTCCCTGGAAGTGCGCGGTGGTGGCATGGTGGTGATAGCATGTGTTTTGGTCGGGTCCACTTTGATCCCATCTTGTGTTACTTAAAAACCCAAAAACTTCCCGGAAGAGACACCAAAGGAACATTTCAGCGGATTCATCTTCAAGTGGTATTCACGGCATCTCTCGAAGACTTGACGTAGTATGTCCGCATGAGATGCTCTGGTTTTGGATTTTACTACTATGTCGTCAACATAATCTTCCACTTGATTGTGCATCATGTTATGAAAGATTGTTGTCATGGTTCTTTGATAAGTAGCGCTGGCATTCTTCAATCCAAAGGGCATCACCGTGTAATAGAAATTCCTGATAGGGGTTCGAAACACAGTCTTCTCAACATAATACTCGTACATTTTTATTTGATTGTAACCATTCATGAACGAGAATATTCCATGTTCACTGGTGGCATCCATAAGCATGTCGATGTTCGGGAGAGGAAAGTCATCCTTGGGGCAGGACTTGTTCAGGTTCCTGATGTCCACGCAGCATCTTATTTGACCATTCTTTTTCTTGAAAGGGACACATTATTTAACCATGTGGGGGTGTTGGATAGGCTTGATGAAGCCTGCTGCCAACAACTTCTGAATTTCGATCTTAATTTGTTCCTCGACTTCGTGCCTAAAATGTCTAAGTTATTGTTTGAAGGTGATAAATTACCAGTTTACAATCCTTCCTTGGCAGTTCTTCATAGGTCCAAGCGAAGACATCTTGTTATTCCTTGAGTAAATCGATGAGTCCCGTCTTTTCTTCTGGTGATAAGATGAGTTGATTGAAACGAGCCGTGGATTTTCTTTCGTTCCTAGGTTGATGGTTTCGAGCATGTCAGTCGTAGCATCTGTCCGGTCTTATAAATGTCGTGGTGCGTCTTGAACCTCTTCATGATACGGCTCTTCATTGTGGTTACATACTTATGGGAAGGGAGACTCTTGGTAGGCCTCCCCTGTTAATTGCTAACAGCGATGCCGGAGGTAGAACAGTTTTCCTTCGTTATCGCAACTAGTTACAAAGTTATGGCCTCTCTTAGCAGGTGAAGGATTTGTGGCACTGGAGGTCCCATATAGGTATCCATAGGGCCTAGCGTTAGAAGTCGTTGTTGATGACCCAGTCACTACAGCGGGAGTTGATGGTTCGTCTGTTGTCGATGCCCAGTCAGGTAGCAGCGTGTTGTAAACCTTTTTGAACGGTATGACAACGTCATCCTATGGTTTGAAGAATTCAGCATCATATATTGGAGTATAGGGTGACGACGCTATTATGCATATGATTTTTTCATCCAACACTACTTTCACGCATTGATGATAGGTGGAAGGGACAACTTTGTTGTCATGTAGCCACGGGTGCCCTAGTATCATATGGTATTTAGGATCCTTCGTAATAACATGGAATTTCACCTTGGACACGATAGGACCGACTTGTAAGTTTAAATAAAGATGACCATAGGAGTTAGTGCGGTTACCTTCAAAATATTTTATCACTATGGGATGTTGTATGATCTGGTTTTGTGGGACTTGGGAAGCTTTGAGCGTCCTGAGTGTAATGACATTGGCAGCCGTTCTTGTGTCGATAAGGGTCCTTATGAATTCAAACTCCTTAACATGAGCAGTGACATACAGAGATCGGTTGTGACCTTCTTCGGCCATCATGTCCTCCTCGGTGAAAGTGACGATGTTTATAGTTAGGTTGTTTGATATGGTTGTTTTCGTCTCCATCAAGGATGGTGTCAGGCGTGTGTCCGGCTATGCGGTTGATATCAGCAAAGGTATCGACACGTTGATCTTTGGAAAAGTAAAAAATCTCACATTAATTTTCAATCAGAAATGTGGCTTCCTGGTCTATTAGTTTTTCAGTAGTGGTGAATTTCTCAATATCGTATCGTGGGGAAGCACCAGTCGAAAAATCTATCCCTGGTTCTGTAGAATCTGGGCCTCGTTCAAAAGCGCTTCGAAACCCTACTTCTTCTATTAACTTGATAAGGGAGAAGAATAGAGCGCATATCGCATCTTAAAGTCATGCTAGAATTCTTGCTCGAGACTATTGTCTTCGCATTAATTCAGCCAGGGTGATTGGAGTTTCAACTCATTCGGTGGTACCGTTGGTATGGCTCAGATTGGTGATGCCATTGATTTTCAAAGAGGGTTTGTACGCATCACCATTGATGTTGACAAGGGAAATGTTAGTATTGGTGGTAGTTGAGTCTGACCTAAGGCCAACCATCTTGAGCAGTGAAAGAACTAACTTCTGTGACCGAGAGATTGATCTCCCACTGTGGCCGCCAATTGTTAGTACCTAAAATTTGCTCATAGGAAAAGCAGTGTGATATAGAAGTACTTTCTTTAGATTCGGAAATCAAAATTATACAGGACAAGCCTAAACCACGAAAGTAGTTGTTCACTCCTGCTTCAATCACAAGGAAAGAAGATCGGTTGATCTTAGGGGAAGAAAGCAGAGAAAGGTGAGGAAATTAGTGTGATAAATTGTGTGTAAAAGCGTTGAACTATGGAGAATGACAAAGCTTGTGAGAATGATAAGATTCTTTTTTCCTACTGAAATAGACTAAGTAGCCTATCTATAATAGCTTGGGAACACACGTATTTCCTTGTGAGTAGTGGAGGTAGTGAGGAGATAGAGAGATGGATATTGTGGGGATAATGGTATAACTGCCCATTATGTTTGGGAAGTTTCTGGAAACCATTACTCCATTATCTCCTTATCTCCTTAACTGCTTCAACCGTCACCACTACTTTGTAACTTTCACATCATAGGGTGTTATCACACTGCATGTTGTTGTACACCACCAAACCAATACCCATGAAGAATCCCCCCACGTAATATGTTTTCATTTCTTGTAAGAGTTAGTAGAGTTATGGATTCAAAGCACGTGAGTCATTTTATCGTAAGATAACGCTACCAATAAGTTATATGCTAACTTAGCATGGTAATAGCATATTTGTGGCATATTTGCAACATGTAATTTGTGCTACTAATAATGGCGCATGAAAGTGTTATAGGAGTGACCGAAGTGTTGCTAGCACATGCTAGTGTCGTGGCTATGGACTAGTATTGGCGCTAGTAGCGAAGGATAACGCTGGCACGAGCAGGCGAGAATGGTGCTGGCACGAGTAAGCGAGAATGGCGCAGGAAGCAAGTGAGGATGGCACAAGCATCGGCGCGTACAAGGGAAAGGAAAGAAGAGGCGCTAGCGCTACTGGTGCTAGCTAAGCTTTGTTGGCAGCATTAGAGATGATGCTAGCTTGTTGGTTGTTGGTTGTTCACGTATGGGCGCTAATTGGTGTTGGCGTATGGGCTAAAGCTGGAAGCATAGCTAGGGCTTGCCAAGGCTGATACTCGCTGGTGCCATGGACATTGCCTATGTGCTTCTAGCATCGGTATTTTCTAATATCGTTTCCATAGCCATGGCATGTTTAGGGATTCTCAGTTGCATGAGATTTAATGTTGGCATCATGCTTTCCTTTTATGCAGTGCATAAAGAACATATTCAAGGAACTCTGTAGTGGAAGTTTGCGAATTGAGATGATGTTTAATGCGACTTTGTATTTATATGGTATGCATCTAATTTGTGTTTATTCAGAGATGACATAGCATTCATTCTGAATGTTCATAATTTTACATAATCAGTGTATTCTGATTAATACAGATAGTTTGCATGGACGCATATGAAATAACGAGGGTTTAGCCGGGTAAAGCCCTAAAATTTGGAGGCGCATACATATATGAAAGAGCTACAAGATTAATTTAGTCATGAGATGAATATGCATTCTCAATTCTCTTGCGAAATATAAGGCAGAAGGACATATCCATAATTCTGATGTCGGGTCAAAAAATTATATATATATTTATTTCATGCTTCTGCAGCTAGGAAAAAGTGATATTATAATTTTCTCCCTTGTCAAAACTCACCATCAAAACATGTTTAGGTATATTCCCATCAATCACCAATATGGATGTTCCTCTGACACGACTTGTACTACCGCTCTGATAAAAGAGGGATTTGTGCAAAACAAAATGGCAGACGATATGCATAATCAAAAAAACAAAAATTAAAAAAAAGAGATAAGAAATTACTGGGATAGCGCTCTTGTCAACCCTGTTGACCTTAACATGTAGAGGAGGCGGATCTCCCTGCGATTCTAAGTTTCTTCCACTCTAAAAGAAAAAAAAATTCATCGGTCATCAACATCCATAAGAAACGTATACTATATATACTTCAAGATAAAATATTATTAAGTCTTACTGAACCCAACACCCAAGCCTCGCGCTTTACATAAGAACCTCCCAAAGACGAAGATGAGTCATTCCAATCAAACATTATGAAAGATAAGTGGTTTGAGTAAAATATTTGGAAAAGACTAAAGAATGAAGAAAATGAGGATAACCTACTATATATATATATATATATATACGAGGTAAAACCCTAAATTTTGAAATTTTGAGGATTCGAAATTTAACAAGCCTTATCCCAGAATATTAGGATCGAGGATTGATATAATCAAAAACTTTCACCAAATATCCTAAGCGTTTATTTCTCATGTCAAGATAGACGAGAGAGAAGAATTGTTGAGTTTTACTTTTCAGGATGGAAAAGACATATGCTTGGTCAACATGTTCAAACTATGCTAGACAAAGCACAAATTACTGAGGCTGTGAGAGCATATGGAAAACTCTTTATTTATCATGACATTCAGGGTATTGTGGCTTTAGATTCTCGATGGTGTGTTCCTTCAAATACATTTATATGTAGGTGGGGAGAGATTACTATTACTTTAGAATACATAGCATCTCTATTGCATCTTCCAGTTACAGGTAACCTTTCTGTTGAGTTATCAGAGGAGGAACAAAAGACGTGTGGAACTTTAGTTCTTAAGATGGTTGAAATTAATGATGCATCGAGTAGTCCAAGTGATTGTTATGCTCGATGGATAAAGTATTGGTGGTTAGTGAAGAAAGATCCGAATAGACCTGATGATGGTACATTGATTATAGCTGCTTTCTTGTCATTGTGGTTATCCAGAGACATATTTGAAGACGGTTCTCGGATAAAACCGTTCGTAGCTCCTATCGCTGTGAAACTAACTCAAGGTCATAAACTTCCCATAGGTAGCTTGATTCTAGGCTCTTTGTATTCTCACTTGGATTCTTTGGATGTTGATACCAGTGTTTCTAACGGTTACATGAAAGTTGAATCATATGTTAACACATTGTTCCTTCAAGTATGGTTGTGGGAACACTTCAACAGCTATGCACCTTCTCCTCGCACTTCTTCTCTAGGAAATAAAGTAAAATCTCGTAATGCTTTTCTAGAGGGATGTGCTAATAATTCTAGGATATTACGCTGGTCCAATAAGATGATACGGGATAAGGTACGACTTATTGATTTGTTTGACAATGAATGTGAATTTGATTTTCGCCCATGAGCACCAATCCCTCCACATGTTGCCCAGTTGACTAGTTTTTTTGTTAATCGTGGTATTCAGTTACTCTCTGGTGCAAACCTCAGTAATGGTGGGATCACTTTGATATTGAGCAGTACACCTGGCCACATATTATCTGTTGTGCACAGTAAATATCAAGTATATGAGTATAATATCGACAGAGCGTCTCGCCAAATGGGCTTCGATCAAGGTACTCCTTCTTATCGAAGTGAGAACCCTATGTAGAAGAACTTATGTCTCGTCTTGATCAGACTCACGTAGAGGGAAGTAAGTATTTATCTCTTCCTCCAGATCGAATGACATTCATGACTTCAGGTTATGTAAACTTTTGGACTCAACAACATTAGCATCTTCATGAATTCATATATGCGGCTCCACCACCAGATCTTGGTCCTCCTACTCCTTAAGTAATATCTAGTCGTCCAAGATTGAAATCACTCCCAGGTGATAAGCGTAAACTATTCTCAGCCCCTTCACAAGTAAATATTTCTTTTTATTTATTTTATATTTGAAGAAATAGAATGACAATATTTTGATTAAACTGTCGATTTTCATTATAGGATGATCGTTTTGTGAGACCCCGTAATAGTGGGGAGTTTGTTGATGTTGAAGAAAGTCCCCATCTTAGAGAGATAAAGAGTAAAAATCGGAAAGACAGAACTCTCTGAAATATTATGAATCCCTTTTTTGCCTCTTCGGTTAGTTGTAGATATTTGGGTCTTATAAAACTTTCTTCTTTTATCATTCAAGTCTTGATGGTCTTCGGTTTACTTCAAGAGAAAAGGCGATTGTTGTTGACGACGAGAGTCCTGACGTAAGTACTTTTTTCGTATGATTATTCACCGTGATATTCAGAAGAAATATAAGTACTTATCATTATTATTGTTTGTAGGAGGAAATTCTATCTAATAATCAAGATGATGAAAGTCCCCGATCCTCTTCAGGAGATGAGGAAAGGAGCCAACATGGTTTCGAGACGGGAGAAAAGAACAATGAATCGAATCGTGATAATAGCAATTCTAGCTCTCCAAATGGCTTGAGAGACATTCAAGTAAGTCCTCTTCTTGATTTATATTCATAATTACATAAAGTTAACCCTTAATGGTATAATAAATGGAATTTTATGTGAATGAATGGAAAATTTCGTTATAATTCGTTGTCAGAAAAAAATTTAATTTAGATCTTGTTTCCGTAACGGCTGTAGAATCTTTGTCCGAAGTCGGAATGAGGTGGTTGACCTTTCATTATTTATATAAGAGGTAAATATAACTTTTTCAAAAAGAAATTATCAATTTGGAGTCCGTTTGCTAGGTGAAAAAGACCTGACATTGAGCTTCCATAACTTTTCCATACATAATTCTATAGGTTTTCAGCCACCATGTAGTCGACCGTTTTGTCTGCATTTATTAGCTCGCTCCTATGATTGGCGTGAAATTTTTATATGTTGTAGAGGACATCTATATGAAGGGTTTGACATATAAATCACCCTTTAATTCATCACCAATTACTCCCGGATAGGAATTTTGTACAGGGAAGTGCAGAATTGCATCTGACGGGCTTGGTGCAAAAACGCTTTTTATGTATTTTAGGCTATTTGTTTGTATATTGGATGCTTGATAACAAAAAATTATGTCATTAATTACTTTGTACTCTGAAATTTATGGTTGATGCTTGGATTTTATGCTCGGAATACTTTAACTCATGAAATTGCCATATTAGGTTGAAAATGGAAAAAAACCGGAAAATGATATCG
The DNA here is from genome assembly GCA_023531435.1 of Papaver californicum. Lineage (NCBI taxonomy): Eukaryota > Viridiplantae > Streptophyta > Magnoliopsida > Ranunculales > Papaveraceae > Papaver > Papaver californicum. The sequence goes on along the minus strand of JAJJMC010032471.1, from coordinate 3,470 downwards.
ATAACGATGACGTGAGCATTCCTACAAACCAAAACGGTGATGAGGACATTCAAACTCTTCAGATCTATGAAAGTGGTGCTATTGTTGATGTCGAAATCCAAGCCATTGATGTGAATGGATTCGTCGAGAGATTGTTGTTGTTATAGAGTCCCAAGCCTCTGCAGTTGTTACTCCTTCCAGTGATTCTATTATGCAAGAAGAGGCAAAGGTCGCGAGATTCACTAAAGAGTTGGAGTTGGAGAAGAATGCCCTTGATGATATGAATAAGGCTTTTGATGATGGGTAGAAGCCATTCTTAGATAATTTTCCTTAGCTATTTTCCTTATTTTCAGAATTTTACATGCTTTGAGAGACAAAGGATTTTAGTTAGACTGTTGAATGATGGGAGATTTTATTTAGTTTGAGTTTGCTTTTATTTTGAACTTGAATAATTAGGCATTTGGTTGGTATGATTGCAAAGATTTTCTTTTGGGAATGATAGGGATTTTTCGGATGAATGTAATTGAGAATTGGATTACTGAAAGGCAATTTGACTACTGAATGCAAAGTGTATTGCATAAAAATTTTGAAGGAATTGAAATTAAAAATAAAGTATGAAAAAAATCCTAAATACTTCGGACATTGAATGTGTCGAGCAAGGTCCAAAAGCCTTAAAAAAAGTGCTTCAAGCGCCAAACGCGTCACGATCAAACTCCTTAATCCACTTCTCTTGTATTGCTGCCTCTACCAATTTCCTGTCTTCATAAATTAACTTGTAGTATCCACCACTAGCAGCTTTAGCAATCATGAATGGCCCTTCCCAGTCAGAGCTTGTCTTATAGCGTCGATTGCGTCTTGCTTCCTTCATAACCCAGTCTCCTACTTGAAAAACATTAAATCTCACTGGCTTAGCTTTGAATATGTGTTTTTGGTAAGGCTTTTCCTTCACCCATGTGCTAGCTCTTACGTTCCATGCATGTAGACGTGTAAGAGTCTTCTTACAGTGATTCTGTGGAACATATGGACATTCATGTAATATCACAGGGAAATATCCATGATGCTCCTTGACATGATTAGACATCAGATGAGTGATGAACGACTCAATACGATGTTGGTCTTTAAGAGGAGTTTGCATCATCCACTTAGCAAAATATTGAAGAGGTGAGGCTATCCATTCATAACGTATGACTAGGGAAAAATTGAGTTTTCCAACAAACTCGAGTCCCCAGGCATAAGGGTATGAAGGACATTGAGAGGTAGAGAGATGATTTCAGTAAGTTTTGATTGAGCATGATACCTATTTACATATGATGTTGCACTCTCTCCTGGCTCCTGCTTCATAACCGCCAAGTCTTGATATTCTTCTAAGTATAGAAGAGGGTTGTCATTCATAAACTTCTGACAAAATACAGAGCTATGGTTGAGGTGGAAATGATAATGAAGGCTTCTTAGTAACCGCAATCTTGTTGTTATGTAGCCATGGACGACCTAAAGTCATGTCATAACCCAGACCCTCCTTTGTTATATAAAATTTGGTAATAGCACATGCAAAACCCATTTGAACTTCAAGATCAATGTAGCCATAGGTGTTCATAGGTCTTCCTTCAGGATCTTGAATGATAGTAGGTACATGGAAAACTTCATTTCGTGTGATTCCAACGGTTCTGAGTGTCTTGATAGGAATAATGTTGACTATAGTTCCAGCATCAATCAAGCTTCTTTTAAATTCAGTGTCTCTGAGGCCAGCTGCAGTGAGAATTCCCTAGTCACACCTCTCTCCATCTTTGGTCGTCTGTACAGGTTTGGTGCGTGCCTGGCCTTCATTGAGTGGAGGTAGTCTTCTGCCAGACACAATGTGATTAAGAGCCGCAAACAAGTCTTTGCTTTGCGTCTTTGAGAGGTAGAGAAGTTCACATACACGTTTCATCAGAGACTGAACTACTTGATTGGTACGTTCCTCGGACATAGTAAAATTCCTGATAGGGAGAGGGTTTTTGTGTACACTTTCAGTCCCCAGATCCAATTCTCCTGATTCGTTCTTTTCTTTGAAGATCCGCTTTAAGTTATTACAATCACTTGTGGCATGATTAATGAATCTGTGGAAGTGACAGTACTTAGGATATGCTATTTTTTATTCATTTGGTGGGCGTTGAACAGGGGGGTAAGTTGATAACACCATCCTGAATCCAGACTTCCAAAAGTTTGATAACTTCTTCAATTGGAAGTGGAAAGTCCGTAGTAGATGGAACTTCTCTTAATTGTTGCTGAGGTTGGCGTTAATCCTGTGGTGGTGCCACAGCTGCTTGGTTGACCCTTCGAGGTGGTCGAGATGCTGGCGAAGCAGGAGTCGGAACCGATGCTGGTGCTACACGCTTAGGTCATTGCTCTGGTATTGGAGCTTTTCTCTTACCTCCTTCAGTCATGGTACTCACAGATGGTTGAGTACTGTACGTCTTAAGAGCTAGGCGTCTACTTATACGGGTCTCATGTGGTTCTTTGCTCTTTGTAGGCATCGCTTTTTCTAGCATAACAGGTGCAATCATGGCTGATCGCTTAGCAGCTTCATGCAACTCAGAAAATGTTTGAAAACAAAGATTTTTCCAGAAGAGCACGATAGACTGGTATCATACCATTGATGTAGATTTCCAACAATTGAAGCTCAGTGGCATTCGGGTCATGGCAATCTAGTGTTTGGTCCTTGAACCGCTTCACATAATCATAATGATATTCATTCGATCGCTGAAACATCCTTCACAAGTCTGATAATGTGACTTGTTCAAACACAAATAAGTATTTCCTATAAAAGGCATTGACCATCTCACACTAGTTACCGATATTGTTGGGAGCGATATTGTTGTACCAAGTGTATGTTCTTCCATTAAGAAACTTAGAAAACTCTCTAAGGCGGAGTACGTGATTATATCCATGTTCCTCTGGTGATTCCAAGAATCGTAAAATGTATTCACGAGCATTCCTAGTTCCATCATAAAGTGAGAATGAAGGGGATGAATATCCCATGGGAAGAGATATCCTTTGTATTTCAGAGGGATAAGGGGGTTGATGTTGATGAACAACAGACAAATTCTCTTTTCTGCTACTCTGGAGAAGTCGCTCTAAATCTTCACGAATGACGAAGTTGGTTTATTGACGATCAGCGAGAATGAGAACTTCATCTTCGTCTTGAGCATGACCCCTTGAAGTATTGACATCACAGTTGCTTCAGAAGTGTTTCTAGTTCGTTCTGCTGGTATAAATTTCTCAGTAAGAACCTTGAGGAAGGTAGAACCTGCTTCTGAGTTGTAGCCATCTCCGTTTGAGTCCTGGCAAGGGCCTGTGTCTGCATTAAATCAACAATGGTTAAAGGAGTTTTCTCATCCCTTGCTTCTTCAGTTTGCTGCTCATGTGGAGGAAGAGTATTATTTTTGACATTGGTAGATTGAAGAGTTGATGTAATTTTATATAGTGGTAAAAAGAGGTTCGATTCTCGAACT